>LPNX010070202.1:714155-732003 GCA_001517045.1 Pseudotsuga menziesii | reverse complement strand
CCAACAAAAGCTTCTCTATTTCCTGCTCCTCTACTCGGTTATCACCCTTCGGGGTACTCGCAAGATACGACAGGGGATAGAGGAGTCTTAGTTTAATAGGAATCCATCTAGCCATTTTTCCTGTCAACTAAAAACAGTGACCTCAGGAAGCTAGAAGGGGTAGTAGACCGTGGGGGGTCTCTAGGCGCTTTGACGTCCTCCTTGTTGAGCACCGGGGCATTGGGGTTTGACCTGTGAGCTACGGGTGGGCTTTGCTCCCACTTTGTTGAGCGCAACAGCATTCCCTCTTTGACTGGAGAAGTACTAGATCGGGATAGTCACACCACCGGTTCTAAAACTAAACTTTCAAGAAGAAAAACTTTAATAAAATTTACTAAAATAAACCAAGAGACATTGCAAAATGTCCTACAAACACAGGTCATTGCTATCACCTTACTGTTCAAGGTTTTCACAGCAAGTACTTTTACTATTGCATGCTCTTCACTTTTCAGTTACAAGCATTTCATTTCAGCTTCGCAAATTCTTGTGGTGGCATCTTTAATTCATGGTTTAGTACTCTGAGATCTTGTGTAACACAATTTTTTTTGGGGTAATAGCTTGACATTGTTCCATTTTTCAGTCTGTTACAACTGTGGATACTACTAATATTGGTTAACTGCTCACTTATTATTGTTTATATTGTTCATAAGTATTCATTTGCCATATTGTAACCTTGTTTAATTGGGATAACACCTAAACTGTGGTTTTATTAACTTACATTTCAATTTCAGTTGTAAATCTGTAAAGTTATAATTTTAGACTCCATTTGTAATAGGCACTGGTCTTTATTTATTTCAAGGTCTGCTTGTCATTAAAAGGAAGTCTTTGCATCTGCATGCTGCTTGTCATTCCTTAGATAATATAAAGGCTTAGCCTCACAAATCTTATTAAAAGATCCCTTTAATTAATTTGTAATTAATTAATAAATCTGGAACTTAGCTTTCCTATAGGGACTACCCCCCTTGGCTCTGTTGGGATCTTGCCTAAACGGAGGAGTTGTGGACTGTGGTGACAGTGGTCCCCAGCTCTCACTTGCCCCCAAGGACACACATAGCAGGTTGTGACTTTCCTGTGTCTTAAAGTGTGAATTAGGTGGCAACAGAGCCTTTGCAGACTCGAAGTGTAGTCTGTACACCTTCCCGCTCTGGATCCCAATCACCTGATCCAAACTCCTATCTAACCCCTTGGGCCTGATATACACCTTATGGTCTTAGAGCTTCACCTGAAATCCCTTGTCCTCCAAGGTGGAAACGGTTCTGGGGTTCTTGGTCAACCCCAGAACATACAATACATCAGCAAAACTGAGGGATTTTCCAGACTCCTTCTGAAATGAAACAGTGCCAACTCCTTGCACTTGATACTGTGCATCATCACCCAGCTCAATGTGGAGATTTAATCCACCCTCCTACAATCTCTTGAAGAACTTCTTTTGTCCCGTCATATGACAAGATGCTCCACTGTCTACGTACCAAATGTTGCTGCATGTGGTGCTTGCCATGCAAGCTATCAAGCAAAAGTCTTCGTCGAAGTTTTTGCTGAACTCCTCCACCTCTGTAGATCCTTCCATCTGGCTATTGTTCTTCTTCTTCCTATCTAGGCACTAAGAGGCAAAGTGTCCCTGCTTGTGGCACATAAAACACTTGACTTTGGACATGTCAAGGTTCTTATTACCACCTTTCTTTTTCTTTGCCTTACCCTTGCTCTTCCCTGCTAGGCCTAGAGCCTCTGCATCCACAATCTGTGGGGCACTACTGGATGAACCTGAACCTTCACCCATGCGGGTCTCCTTCTACACAAAATCATCCCATAACCTCTGCCAATCAAGGAGCTTCTCTCTAGCCACCACACCTTTGACAAAGGTGTCCCAAGCCTAAGAAAAGCCATTGAGGGCCATCCGAACTAGCTCCTCATCCTCAGTCTTAGAGCCAGCTGCTCCAAGCTCATCCCTGATCTGTGTGAGCCTTGTGAGATAAGGCACCACTCCTTCACCCTTGGCCATCCTGGTATTACGCATCCTCTCTTGCAGCACCATCTTTTAGTTTTCGATGTTGCTCTGGTAAAGTCCTTCCAAAGCCTTCCACAGTTCCAAAGCGGTCTTCTTCCCGGAAAGGTGAGGGACTATGTAGTCCTTCACCCCATACAAGATGATCAACATAGCTCTGGAGTCTAACTTCTTCCATCTCGCCAACTCTGTCGAATCTGTGGGCGCAACCTTCGTGGATTCAAGGTGCTCCTATGTGCCACTGACATACAGGATCCTTGTGATCCTTTCTCTCCAAGTAGAAATGTTCTGAGCCCCTTGGAGTCTATCCTCAACTCTCAACTGCACGGCCATAGTGAAGTGTACCTGTCAAACCCTAGATCTGAACTCTAGGTTTGTGTCTTCAATAGATCTACCCTTGATCTATCAATACTACTGCAATTTCTCATATTTAGCTCAACAGCGCTCTGAGACCATGTAAATTTTCCTTCAAAATTCAAACTAGGGCTAAACAGTATATTTATTTGTTACTGATAACCACACATGAATTTATTTTACTAATATTGCAGCGAAAAGTAAATATTGAGAAACAACAACAATAATCACATAACTATAGACACAGTGTTTTGGGTATGGAAACCCTTCGATAAAACCCAAGATGGGAAAACCGATGCAGCAGTCAAATATAAAATTTTAGTAAGATATAGAACAATTACAATCGAGCAGATAAATTCACCCGACCTGACGAAATAGAACCTTTGCAAAATAAGACCCTGCCCGAGCCAATCTAAAGTTGTCCGTGATCAATTCATGAAGGAGAGAAGGGCTAGGGTGAAACCCTAGCTCGTGTAGAAAATATAAGAAGGTTGCTGCTGCAAAGACAAGTGTGGATGCCCTAGCTAGACTCATCCATGCTAGGGCATATACACAAAACTTCCTTCTCTTCAATAACCAACGAATTCTTCTTTTGGAGCAACTGTAAGTGCAAGATCAAGTGTGTGTAATAATGAAATGGATTGATCTTCTTTTATAGCCTTTGAATTCACCTGTAAGTGGACCAAAACTCAAAAGAACAAAATAATAATATTTTATTCTTTTCTTACTTTGACTTTTACATTTAGTGGTACTAAAGGTCTTTTTGCACTTTCACTTTGACTCCTTTGTGGTACTAAGGGTCCTTATGTATTTTAGACTTTTACTTTAGCCTTCTTCAAGTGCCCTATGGTCAAAACAAGTGGTCAAGGTGGTCCTTCATCTCCAATCAAGGTACATCATCATAAACAGAGAGAATTGCTAATGCTTTCATCTCACACTCTGTGACACCAAGATCGGATACTAAGTTGTCTTAACCAAAGATAGCTAAGCCTTGGAAAAGATCACAAAGCCCACTGATCGAGGGTCAGAGTGTCACACATGCCCAGACCCGGTCTAGGGCTTATACTGTAATCCTGGTAACAGATCAGGTGCCTCAACCATAGGCTGCATAATTTGACACAAAGTCAAATACTTGGTAACAGACCAAGCGCTTCCATTCTCCTGGAGAATGGCCCTCATCCTCGGGCTGAGTCCCTAGTACCAGACTAGGTTAAATTCCTAGTAACTAACCAGGTGCCTCCATTCAAAGAATGGCCACTCAACTTTAAGCTGAGTCCCCCAGTGCTAGACCAATTCCACATCCTGGTCCCGGAACAGATGTCTCAATTCAACAGAATGGTCACTCAACTCAAGGTTGAGTCCCCCAGTGCTGGACTGGTTCCATATCTTGGTCCCGGACCAGATATCCCCATTCAACAGAATGGTTACTCAACTCAAGGTTGACTACCGCACTACTGGACTGGTTCCCCATCCTGGTCCCGGACCAGATGTCTCCATTCTCCGAAAAGAATGGCTCTCGATGCTGCTCAAAAAAAACAACACTCCCTCTAAGAGAGGCATTCTCTGCCATGCCAAGCTTGTCACGCTGCTCAAAAAAAACAACACTCCCTCTAAGAGAGGCATTCTCTGCCATGCCAAGCTTGTCACGAAAGTACACAAACTTTGTTGCTGTCAAAGGCTTGGTCAGGATATCTGCGATCTGTTCATCCGTACGAATGTACTGCAACTTTAGAGCACCTCTTTGTACTAGGTCTCCGATGAAGTGATACTTCATTTCAATCTGTTTCGATCTGTCATGAAACACCGGGTTCTTTGAAAGCTTAATGCAACTCTGATTATCGCAATGGATGATCGTTAAGTCAAGCTTTCCACCGAACAGATCAGATAGAGGTGTTTTGAGCCAAATTACTCTCTTGCAGGCATCACTTGCAATAATATACTCTGCCTCAACTGTACTCTAAGCTATGGAACCCTGTTTCCTGCTGGACCAAGAGACCATTGCAGATCCCATACTGAAGTAGTAACCAAAGGTGCTTTTTCGGTCTACTGCACTGCCAGCCCAATTTGAATCAGCATATCCTGCTAATAATACTCCACTGCTGGAAGTATACCTGAGCCCATAAGTGATAGTATCTCGCACATATCTGAGTACGTGTTTAGCAGCTACCCAGTGTATGTGCTTCGAATCAGACATGAATCGACTTAGAGCATTAATTGTGTAACAAATATTTGGTCTCGTATGAACGAGATACATAAAGGATCCAATAAGTTGTTTGTACAGAGTAGAGTCCACACTTTGTGAACCAGTGGTTGAGTCTCGCAACTTTGCCAAGTTGGTAGTCATGGGTACGCTCATGGACTTGCAGTCCTGCATCCCAAATCTCTACAAGATGTCCACTGCATACTTCCCTTGTGTCAAGAAGATCTCGCCTGACTTTTGCAATACCTCTAAGCCAAGGAAATAATCCATCAAACCAATATCCTTCATTTCAAATTCAGAGGTAAGCTCCCTCTTACACTGTTCTATCAATTGTTCCTCACCTGTAAGAAACAAGTCATCCACATATAGAACAAGGATCAAGATATGATTATGAACAATCTTAAAGTACAAGTTGGATTCAACTGTACTTTTGTAAAACCCCAAGTTGTGGAGAAATCCATCCATCCTTGCATACCAGACTCTCCGAGCTTGTTTCAGTCCATACAAGGCTTTCTTCAGTTTGCACACATGGGTCTTATTCCCATGACTCACAAAGCCTCAAGTTGTTCAATATAGACTTCCTCGTCAATCTTGCCATTGAGGAAGGTTCTCTTTACATCCATCTAATGTAACTTCCATCTGAATACTGCAGCAAGAGAAATGATGGTTCTAATGGTAGTATACCTGGCAACAGGAGAAAATGTCTCATCATAGTCAATGCCTTCTTTCTAAGTGAAGGCATAAGCTACGAATCTGGATTTATACTTCTCCACGCTACCATCAGTAGCATGCTTAACTTTGTAAAGCCATCTGGATGTCACCACTGACTTTCCTGTTGGTCTAGGAACAACTTCCCATATATCATTCTTCATGATTGAACTGTACTCTTCAATCATGGCATCAACCCATACCTGTTGACTTGCTACTTCTTCGTACGAGGAATGTTCTACACTAATGAGTTGGCTCATAAGACCAGAGTACTTCTGTGGTCTTATGCTTTCTCTGAAAGTCCCAGGATGAGCTTTATGCTTCTCGGCTTCTTCTACCGTTTCTCGGTACCAAGCAGGTCTCCTTTTGGGAGGAGGAACTTCAAGCAGTTCTTATGGTGGATTTTCAGTATCCTCATGTGCATCTGGAATTTGATCCTCAAATTCCTCTTCCTCCCTCTGAACTTTTGAATCTGGAACCTCAGGAGGAGGTACTTCATCTTTCTTTGAAAACTCTTGTGTTTGATGAAATACAGCTTCCTCATGGAAGATCACATCTCTATCGACTTCAATGTACCTCTATCCAAGTACATAGATGCGGTAGGCCTTCAAGCTGTCACTATAACCGACAAATATACCTTTCTTACCGGAAGGCTCTAACTTGGCCCTCTTTTCCTTTGGCACATGAATCTAAACCGAAGTGCCAAATATCCTCATGTCGTCAACTGCAGGTTTCTTTCTGGTGAATACTTCTTCTGGAGTCTTCTCCCCCAAGATAGCATGAGGGCTTCTGTTTTGGATGTACACAGCAGTACCTGCAGCTTCAGCCCACAGGGATAAAGGGAGATCTAGATCACTATGCATGGCTTTAGCAGCTTCACAGATCATTCTGTTCTTCCTTTCTGCAACCCCATTCTGCTGAGGGGTGTATGGTACTGTTAGCTCTTTCTTAATTCCTGCTTCCCAGCAAAAATCATCAAACTCATTAGATTCATACTCAACTTCATTCTCTGATCTCAAGATACGGATGTGCCTGCCTGTCTGATTTTCAATCAAAGCTTTGAACTCTTTGAACCTGTCAAAAGTTTCACTTTTGCCCTTGAGGAAGTAAATCCATGACTTTGGAGAATGATCATTTATGAACAAGACATAATATAAACACCCACTCAAGGAGGGTGAAGACATAGGCCCACAAATGTCGAAGTGAATCAAATCTAATATGCCTTTAGATCTATTCTTGCTTCTGGAAAAGGATTTCTTAGTGTTCTTACCTAGAGCACATCCTTTGCAAATTCCATCATGTTTTGGAGATACCTCTGGCATCCATGTGACCATCTTCTGTAACCCTCGAAGAGTTGTATAGTGAAGGTGTCCAAACATTCGATGCCACAGCTCACATGGATCAATTGTATGATGTACCAAAGCATGAGTGGAATCTTCGGAAGCCTTATAAAGACATCCCTCTCGAACCCCAATCTGTACAACTGAGCTTACCTTTTCATTATTTGCCCATAGTAGGACCTTCTTGTCCATAAAGAGGACTCTGTAACCCTTGTCTTCTAAACCAGCGACAGATAGAAGATTCTTCTTCAAACCAGGAACATATAAGACATCATCAATATGTAAAACCATACCTGAATCAAGTTGAAGTGACGTTGAGCCAACTCCTTCAATCTTGTAAGTGGAGTCATCTCCAGGTTCCACCTGTGTAGTGAACTTTTTATTTCTGTAGTTGGTGAGAGCTCCATGGTTACCTGTCATGTGCCTACAGGAACCACTATCTACTAACCAAGAGTTAGCACTATCTGTAATGGAACCAGAGAGAGCAGAGATCAAGTAGTACTCTCTTCTAGGTTTGTCTTCTTTATTAGCCCTGGTGTTCTTCTTCTTCTTAGGTTCTTCTTCTTCTTAGGTTCTTCTTCTTCTTCTTCTGCAGCAGAAGCTTGAAATCTTCTTTTGAATTTCTTCTTGGTCTATCTGCAATCCTTGGCAAACTGTCCAAACTTGTGGCAACTATAACATTCCACTTTTGAAACATCAAAGTACTTACCTTGAGGTTTATTTCCCTTCTTTTGTTGAGGGGAGGGATTCTTGAACTTCTTTGTCTTTGATGCAAGTGCAAGGTTTCCTTCCTTAGTTTCCTTGCCTGAAGTCCTTCCCTCTTCTTCCAAGCAATCATGCCAAAGTCTTTCAAAGTTTGGTTGATTCTCACATCCACCAACAGATGCCAAGAATGTTTCCCAAGAGTTTGGGAGACCAACAACCACAGTCTGCACAAGGTCATCATCATCTACATCAATACCAATAGCAGTAAGTCGATCTCTTACCTGTGCAATCTTTGTGAAGAAGGATCCAACCCCTTCATCCTTGTTCATCTTCAATGTTCAAAGTCTTTTCTTCAAGACTCTCTCTTCTGACTGGAAGCCTTCTTCTCATACAAGTTTGTCAAGTTGTCAAAGCATTCCTTGGCAGTCTTCAATAATGTGATGTTGGGCATCAAAATTTCTTTGACATAATCATAGATGATCCTTCTAGCCTTAGCCTTCTTCTTCTTGAAAGCAGTCCTTTCAGTATTAGATGTTGGCTCTTCAGTGGTGTTGAACACAACATTATCAAGGTCATTTTCTTCTAGAATAGTTGTAAGCCTAGCTTTCCAAGAATTGTAGTTGGTTGAACCTTGAAGCTTCTCTTTCGGTCTGAAGATGTTGGTAGCCATCTCTGTCACTTAGTCAAATGTTAAGTCTGCAAAAATATCCCAAGGTCTAGGAAGACAACAACAATCTCCTTTTACCGGGTCTTCACATGCTAAGCTCTAATACCATGTTGAATTTTAGCATTCCGATGAATACTTTAAAAAAATTTGCAAACTAACTGATAACAAATGACAAGTGCAGTAAAACATCAACACATCAAAACACTGAACACAAGAGTTTTTCACTGGGGAAACCTTTAAAGGACAAAAACCCCAAAAGCATTAGTAATTCATCTCTGAAAATGAGATGACTGAGTTCTTCAATAATTCCACAAACCCTAATGGGTTTGTACCATAAAAATCACAGAAGATAATTTTACACAAAAACACCAAAATAGGGTTTTCACCAAATTAGGGCTTTCTACCCTAATTTTCTCTCTCCTTTCCAAAAAACTCAGACTACTTGAATTTGTTGTATGCCTGCCCGTGACCTGTCTAGCTGCCCGAAAAACTGCCCAATCTCTGTTTGACCCTCGTCGAGCCTGTTCTTCTCTGCTCGGACTGTTTTGCCTTGCCCGGAGTCTGCCTGGAGCCTGTCCAGTGTCTGCACATGTTGTTGCTCTGCCCGAGCTGCTGTTATTTTGCCCAAGCCCTTCCAGGCTAGTCTGTTGCTTCCCGAGCCCTCCTGGGCTAATCTATTGCTGCCCGGAGGTTGGCTCGAGGCCTGATACAACTTGTTGGGTATGCCCGGAGGCACCAGCAGGATGCCTGTGGCCTTCTAGGACTTGCTGAGTCCTATCGGAGGGTACCAGCAAGCCTCCCTAGCTCTGCTAGGGCCTACCGAGGCTGCCCGGATCTACTACCAAGGTGGCCGAAGGTGTGAGGGTGGCTGCTGAAGGAGGAGAGGAGTTGCCCGAAGCTCTAGCAGCCTGCCCGTAAGAGAAACCAGGCTTCCCGTGAAAAATAAGACCCTGCCCGAGCCAATTTGAAGCTGCCCGTGATCAATTCGTGAACGAGAGAAGGGCTAGGGTGAAACCCTAGCTCGTGTACAAAAGATAAGAAGGTTGTTGCTGCAAAGACAAGTGTGGATGCCCTAGCTAGACTCATCCATGCTAGGGCATAAACACAAAACTTCCTTCTCTTCAATAACCAACGAATTCTTCTGTTAGAGCAGTTGTAAGTGCAAGAGCAAGTGTGTGTAATAATGAAATGGATTGATCTTCTTTTATGGCCTTTGAAGTCACCTGTACGTGGACCCAAACTCAAATGAACAAAATAATAATATTTTATTCTTTTCTTACTTTGACTTTTACCTTTAGTGGTACTAAAGGTATTTTTGCACTTTCACTTTGACTCCTTAGTGGAACTAAGGGTCCTTATCTATTTTAGACTTTTACTTTAGCCTTCTTCAAGTGCCCTGTGGTCAAAACAAGTGGTCAAGGTGGTCCTTCATCCCCACTCAAGGTTCATCATCATAAACAGAGAGAATTACTAATGCTTTCATCTCACACTTTGTGTGACACCAAGATCGGATACTAAGGTGTCTTAACCAAGGGTAGCTAATCCTTGGAGAAGATCACAAAGCCCATTGATTGAGGGTCAAAGTGTCACACATGCCAAGACCCGGTCTAGGCATTATAGTGTAATCTTGGTAACAGACCAGGTGCCTCAGCCATAGGTTGCATAATTTGACATAAGGTCAAATACTTGGTAACAGACCAAGCGCCTCCATTATCCCGGAGAATGGCCCTAAGCCCCGGGCTGAGTCCCTAGTCCTGGACTAGGTTAAGTTCCTGGCAACTGATCAGGTGCCTCCATTCAAAGAATGGCCACTCACCTCTAGGCCAAGTCCCCCAGTGCTAGACTGGTTCCACATCCTGGTCCCGGAACAGATGTCTCCATTCAAACAGAATGGTCACTCAACTCAAGGTTGAGTCCCCCAGTGTTGGACCGATTCCATATCCTGGTCCCGGACCAGATATCCCCATTCAATAGAATGGTCACTCAACTCAAGGTTGAGTGCCCCAGTACTAGACTAGTTCCACATCCTGGTCCTAGACCACATGTCTCCATTCTCCTAAGAGAATGGCTATCGATGTTGCTCAGAAAAATCAACATGAGAGCCATTCTCTGGGAGAATGGAGACACCTGGTCAGTTACCAAGACATCACTATAAGTCCTAGACCGAGTATAGGCATGTGAGGCACTCCTATCCTTGATCTGTGGGCTTTGTGATCTTTTCCAGGGATTAGCTACCCCTGGTTAAGACACCTAGTACTCGATCTTAGTGTCACAAGAAGTTTGAGATAAAAGCATTAGTAATTCTCTCTATTTATGATGATGTACTTTGAGTGGACATGAGGGACTCCTCTGACCACTTCTATTGACCGCAGGGCACTTGAAGAAGACTAAACCGTAAACGTCAAAAATACATAAGGACCCTTGGACCACTAAGAAGTCAAAGTGAAAATACAAAAAGACTTTTAGTACCACTAAAGGTAAAGGTCAACAATACATAAGGACCTTTGGACCACCAAGAAGTCAAAGTGAAAATACAAAAAGACCTTTAGTACCACTAAAGGTAAAAGGATAAAACCAAATATTATATCCCTATCTACAAGGACCACTTCAAGTGAGGAAAAGGATATAAAAGAAGTTCACTTGCCATTCATTTTACACACACTTCATCATCAACGTTGACCTGCTCCATAGATAATTTTCGCTGGCTTTGGAAGTGAAGGAAGATCTATATTTTGTTTATGCCCTAGCATGGAGGCTTTTCTAGCTATGGCATCACCATCATCTTCTCTTCTTGTTACAGTACAAACCAAGTGTGTTGATAAGGCTTCTCCCATGAGCAGCAGCAGCAAACCCCAGGGCAGCCACTACATGCTTCTCCTCTACACAAGCAGTCCTCTCCTCTACACGGACAGCCCTCTTCTCCATTCCGGGCAGCTCACAAACAACCCAACAGTTCACGGCCAGCTCTACTGATAGCTTGGGCTGCTCATTTTTGTCTAAGGACAGCTCACAGAGGTTCCGGGTAGCCCACCGACAAGGTTTGGGCAACAGCCCTGAAGGTTCAGGCAGCAGACAAGTTCGAGAAGCAGCCTCACAAATTCAGGCAGTAGCTCAGAAGATTCGGGCAGCAAGAAAAACTATCTAGCCAACAAGACAGACAGTTCGGGAAGTTATTTGCGAACTCGGGCAGCTCATAGAACTCTCGGGAAGCCTGTTTATCTTTCGGGCAGCCCATTCTCAGCTCAGGCACCCAAACGAAACTCGGGCAATAGTCCTACACTCATCCAGGTAGGTTTTCTATGGTTTCGAGCAGCTGGGAAGACAATCGTACCTTATTCCGGACAGACTTGACTCCAGAAATCAATCTTTCCCAATATGCAATAGAAATAAAATGTCTAACACTAAAGGATCAGACCTCGTACCTTATTCCGGACGGTCGAAGTAGATCCCCATTGAGCTTTCCAATCTTCAACTTGAATTGATATAATACTTCCTCAACAACAAGTAAACAATACAAGCATACTATATATCATGGTGTTAGATCTATTCTAGCATATATAATCAATAATGTAAAAGCATTTGACATATTCCAATGGATACAATATTCAATCAAATACACATCATTGGACAGGAAAAGATAGTTCTTATTAATATAAATCAGAGATTACAAGATAGATACAACCTCTGACGGCACGTCTGCGAACCGGAGAAACTGAATCCCCCACTTGGGCCTCCACCACCTCAATCCTCCATCTCTCGATAGCAAGCTCACTAGCAAAAGGCAAGCTTGGGAAGAACACAACAGTGCTCCAAAGGGACAAAGGGATGCAGACTCAAGTATAAATCCGGCAACAATGGACTATAGTTTCGTTTCTTTCAATCTCTCTATATGCCTTCAATGTACCAAGGGGTTCCTTATATAGCTTCACAATGGATAATGAAGGGTCGAATCCGAACGATCTCAAGGCATATGGAAGGCCAGGAGTCAAATGAGTCGGATCCATGTCAAGGAAAACTCCAAAAGGATTTGGACTATGTACACATCCCGATGTACGCGGTTATAGGAGTCAAACCCGCGTATGTACGCGGTTATCGGGGAAAAAGCCGCATATATCAAAGCCCTATTCTGTTCTTGGGCAATGAAATATTTCTGGGCAGTTTCAGTAGTTTTTCAGACAGCACTTTATTGTTCAAATAGCAGCAAATTGGGCAGCAGCATTTTGGTCCGAGCAGCAGAGAAATTCTGGGTAGCAAGCCCTAATATGAAGTTTTTGTAAATTTTGTCTTCATGACAATTTTTGGTAAATTTTTTAAGCCTACTCGGGTTTGACAATTATTGAAGAACTTTCATCTCAAAATTCTAAGATTGAAAAACTCAGTCATCTCATTTAAGGGATGAATTACAAATGCTTTTGGGGTTTTTGTCCTTTAAAGGTTTCCCCGTGAAAAACATCTTGTGTTCATTGTGTTGGTGTTTGTTTATCTTCTGCACTTGTCTAATTGCTATCTAGCTTACAGTCTGCAAAATTAAAGAATATATGCAAATGCTAAAATTCAACATGGTATCAGAGCTTTGCATGTGAAGACCCCAGTAAGAGAGCAGATTACTGTTGTCTTCCTAGACCTTAGGACATTTTGCAAACTTAGATAACTAACTTGTGAAGCAAAGATGGCAACCAACCCTTTTAGACCGGAAGAGAAGCTTGAAGGTTTCGTAATTACAACTCTTGGAAAGCTAGGCTCACAGCCATCCTGGAGGAAAATCACCTTGATGACTTGGTTTTCAACACCATAGAAGAACCAACATCTAATGCTGGCAGAATTGCTTTCAAGAAGAAGCAAGCAAAGGATAGAAGGATCATCTATGACTCAGTCAAGGAAAACTTGATGCCCACCATCACACCATTGAAGACTGCCAAAGAATGCTCTAACACCTTGACAAGTCTGTATGAAAAGAAGGCTCCTACTCAAAAGAGAGTTTTGAAGAAAAGGCTTCGAACACTGAAGATGAATAAGGATGAAGGAGTCAGACCCTTCTTCACAAAGATTGCACAGGTAAGAGACCAACTTACTGCTATTGGTATTACTGTGGATGATGATGACCTTGTACAGACTGTATTCGATGGTCTTCCAAACTCTTGGGAAAACTTTCTGGCATCGGTAAGTGGACGTGAAAATCAGCGAAACTTTGATAGACTTTGGCATGATTGCTTGGAAGAAGAAGGAAGTGTTCAAGGCAAGGCAACTGGCACTAAAAAACCTTGGTCTTACAGCTAAGACAAGGAAGTTCAAGAAGCCCTCCCCTCAAAAAAAGAAGGGAAAGAAACCACAAGGTAAACACATTGATGTTTCAAAATTGGAATGCTATAATTGTGATAAGATTGGGCACTTTGCTAAGGATTGTAGGAATCCCAAGAGGAAGTTCAAAAGGAGATTCCAAGCTTGTGCTACAGCAGAAGAAGAAGAACCCAAGAAGAAGTAAAATACCAAGGATAATGAACCTAGAAGGGAATACTACCTGATCTCTGCTCTTCCTGGATCTACCTGGTTAGTAGATAGTGGTGCCTCTAGACATATGACAGGTAATCGTGGAGCACTCACCAGCTACAGAAAGAAGAAGTTCACTGCTCAAGTGGAACTTGGAGATGACTCCACTTACAAGATTGAAGGAGTTGGCTCGACCTCACTTCAACTTGATTCAGGTACGGTCTTGCATATTGATGATGTTTATATATTCTTGGTTTGAAGAAAAACCTTCTCTCTGTTGCTGGCTTCGAAAACAAGGGTTACAGAGTCCTCTTTATGAACAACAAGGTCCTACTATGGGCAAAGAATGAGAAGCTAAGCTCAGCTATAACAATTGGGGTTCGAGAGGGAGGTCTTTATATGTTGATTTTTGTACCTACGAAAGTGTTCCCCTAGGTGACTTTACCTTAGTCACTTAAAAGGAGGAAATAAAGTGACCCTTGCATTAAAAGACTTGAGATGAGCATTTAATTTGACTTTAGAGAATAAAGTCACTTTTTGGAAAAATTTAGGTGAGGTGAGTGAAATTAATTTTAAATGAGATTTAATGAGCATTTAATCTCATCTAAACTCAATCGTTGGATTAGAAGAACCCTAGGGTTTTCACCAAAAAGGCAAGGAAAGGCAAAATCACTTTACTTTTGCAGATGAGAGTGGAGAGGAAAGAAGGGAGAGAGAAAAGGCACGATTTTCGAGGAAGCACAGTTTTCCAGGCAACACGAACTTCGAGACAGCACAGTTTCGAGGTGAAGAGATTTAGTTCAACATGCATCCCGAGGTGACCGTACAGCTCAGTTTTTTGGGGCATGGTTTTCGAGGAAATTCTGGGCATGAATCCCGAGAAGGTTGGCACAAATTTCGAGGACGTACTCTGCACAGAAATTGAGGTTGTACTCAAGCACATTTTTCGAGGTTCGTACAGTCTATACAAACTGTACCTTTTGCACAGAAACTGTACCTTTTGGCACAAAAATTTAGGCTCAATTTTGGCACAAAAATCGAGCCATTTGGCACGAAAATCAAGGAGGTTCTGGGTGCATTTATTGCAGTGGAGATAAGTTGTACTTTCTGTTGTACTTGTTCTATATTTTATTGAACAATTAAAAATCTCTCTCCTAACAGGTTTTCTCCTTGTGGGTTTTTTTTGGGCATGTTTGCTAAAAATATCCGAGTCTGAAATTTATGGTGTGCATTTATTGTTTTATTTTCTGTCAATAAATGTGAGTTTTAGCAGTGTTTTTAAGGTCTGAATTATTGTGCAATTTCTAGCCTTTATTAAATCTAGGTCGGGCATTAAACAGTGAAATTTTTTTACATTTAAACTGGTGGCTGAAAACTGAGGAAAACTTTCATGGTATCAGAGCAAGGTTGGGCAGAAAATTAAATTTTTTGCAGACAAAAAGTAATTTCTAGAACTCAGAAAATTTCTTTTGACAGTAGCAACATTTTTGTCGGAACTTGAACTTTGCAAGATATGACTTCAACTGGACTTAAAATGGATGATAGGCTTGATGGGGCTGAGAATTTTATCCCATGGAAAGCTAGGATAATGTTGATATTGGAGGAGAATGAGTTGTGGGATGAAGTGGTTCATAACACTACAGCTAATCCCATTGTTATTCCCCCTACCACTGATGCAACAGCCCTTACCGCCTTCAACAAGAAGGGCATAAAAGCTAGAAGAATAATCCTAGATGCAGTTAAAGACCATGTGATTCCTCACATCCTGAGTAAGACCCGTACATTTCAGATGTGGGATGCTTTGACCGGATTGTTTTAGAGCTCAAGCAAGAATAGGAAGATGGTTTTGAGGGAGAAGCTAAAGAGTATCAAAATGGCCAAAGGGGAGGTTGTGATATCTTACCTTACTAGGATCTCTCAGGTGAGAGATGAGCTTGCAACAGTTGGGGAGGTTGTTCCTAATGCAGAGCTAGTGCAAACAGCTTTGAATGGGGTTTCAAAGCCTTGGGCTGTGTTTGTGGAGGCTTTGGTAGCTAGGGAGAACTTACCTACATGAGACGGGATAAGTGACGATTTTGTTCAAGAGGAGACTCGTAGGGGTCTTTTTCAGGGCAGTGCTTCTACTAGCAGGGAGGATGAGGAGGATGTGGCTTTGACAGCAAAGGGGAAGAAGAAGTTCAAAAAGGGTCCCAAAAAGGATTGGGCCAAACAGTAGTATGGGCAGAAGAAGGATTTGAACATTGTGAAGTGCTTTGCTTGTCAGAAGATGGGACACTATGCTGGGCAGTGTCCACAGAAAAAGAAGAACAAGCAGCAGCAAACAACAGCTTCAACGGAGGTTGAGGATTTTGCAGCTAGATTTCAGAGAGAATTTTCTCTGTGCACTGGACATGTTCATAGAGAGAGAGCATCCATCATCACCAGTGCGGATGTTGATAGTGAGAGGGAGTTTTCCTTGTTGACATACCATTCCTACAGTGCATCCACTTCCAGCACATGGTATATTGATAGTGGAGCTTCGAGCCACATGACAGGTGCTCGAGAGATGTTCTCCGAGCTTTCACAGGAAGAGACTAATGTGGAGATAGTGTTGGGAGATGACTCTGCTGTCAGAGGAGTTGGACGTGGGACCATTACCTTTCAGAGGGAGTCCATGAGTCCCATGGTTTTAAGAGATGTACTGTATGTACCTGGGATGAAAAAGAACTTGGTTTCAGTTTCCATGATCGAGGATCGGGGTCTTGGAGTGTCCTTCCTAGATGGACATGTGCGTATGTTTCCCAAGACTACAGGACCATCTGCTTCCTACACCATTGGAGTCAGATGTGAGAAACTGTACAAGCTCTTGTTTCAGCCTCAGCATGCCTTGGCACATAGCAGCGACAGCGAGCTTTGTGAGTTGTGGCATAGGAGGATGGCTCACTTGCATCATCCAACTTTGAGGTTGTTGAGATATATGGTTACGAGCTTGCCAGAGTTCAGCACAGAGTAGAGTGATGTTTGCAGGGGATGTGCTTTGGGAAAGTACACCAAGATTGCTTTCACGAGCAGTGATAGCAGTTCGGCAGGGATTCTTGACTTGATACATTCTGATTTGTGTGAACCTATGTCATCTGTTTCTCTGAGAGGATATGGGTACTATGTGACATTCATCGATGACCATTTCAGGAAGACCTAGATCTACTTCCTGAAGAGCAAGAAATTTGAGGAGCTCTTGCAAAGGTTCCAAGAGTTAAAAGCCCTTGTGGAGAACCAGATAAAGAGGAAGATACAGGCTCTCAGATCGGATAACGGGGGTGAGTATACCTCCAAGGACTTTGATGGATATTGCAGATAGGAGGGCATCAAGAGGCAGTTGACAATTCCATACACTCCAGAGCAGAATGGAGTGGCAGAAAGGAAGAACAAGTCTATTGTTGGAGCAATTAGAACTATGTTACATGAACAGTCACTTCCTTTCTTCCTTTGGGCAGAGGCATGCAATACAGTTGTTTATCTTCAGAAGAAGAGTCCCCATCATGCCTTGGGGAACATGACACCTGAGGAGAATTTCACAGGCAAGAAGCCTGAGGTTAGCCATTTTCACATATTTGTTTGTTTGACTTACTCTCATGTCCCTTCTGAGAAGAGGACAAAGCTGGAGCCCACCGTAGAGAAGGGCATCTTTGTGGGCTATGATGAGACTTCTAAGGCCTTCCGTATTTATCTTCCTTCTCAGAGGAAAGTTGTTGTGAGGAGGGAAGTGAAATTTGAAGAGGAGCGGGCCTTCAGGAAGTCTAGAGAGTCAGAGTAAGGAGAGCAGCAGATTCCCGCACCTCAGGTAGTTTCACAGGTACCGTCAGTGCAGCAGACAGGTTCACAGGTTTTCAGAGTTACTAGACCACACAATATGGGCACAGGTTCACCAGTTTCAGTGGTTCAGCCAGCAGGATCTTCGGGGACAGGTTTTGGGTCTCAGGTTACAGGTTCACCGTACAGAGCTTCAGAGTCACAGAGTTCACCAGTTGTTGGTGCACCGGCTTCTCGTTCACAAGTTACTGGGCATTCTACATCTGGTAGTTCTTCAAATGAGGACAGACTAGTGTGGGAGCAGCCTTCAAGGAAGAAGAAGCCTAAGTGGCTTCGAAACACCTTGAAGGAGGCACAGGAGTTTAGGACACCCATGGAGCCAGTGAGGGCTATTCACACTACTACATTTCGATGCAAAATGCGACAGTTACTTCCGACGGCACGTGGATTTTTTCTTTTCAACCTACCAAAAATCACAAAGTTCAATTTTTTTTTTTAAATTATGGTCATAAGCGTCACTTAAGCGACGGCTAGGCTCATAAGCGTCGCTTAAGTGA
>LPNX010070202.1:665395-704997 GCA_001517045.1 Pseudotsuga menziesii | reverse complement strand
TAATAATTTGGTAGTGTCAATCTCCTAGCATATTGCGGTGCAAGAGAGGATCCCAATGTCTACAGGATCACCAAAGTTGGCACCACATATGCTTACCAATATTCTTTGTTACCACCTATATTGTATGGTTTGGAATTAGGTCTTCTTGAGGTTGCATCTATGATATGTACATGATGAGTTATTGCAGGACTAGATTAGAAATGAAACCATGCTGTCAATTCTGGGTTAGATGAAATATGGTAGTTGGTTCTATGGAAGCAAATAACAAAGCCTCAAATTTCGAAAAAGAAGGAAACTTATTGTTTCAAAACAACAATATCTCAAGACTTGGAAAAAGAGATACAGTTAGAATATTTCAACAAGGAATTGTTGGATGCTCTAATTTAAAATCCTTGGTATAGTTGGAAACCCTTCTAACTATGATATGCCTTATTTCCCATCTAAAAATATGGTCAACCTTATCAGAAAGTGCATGTTGCATCATCATCGAAAGGTAAATAAATAGATAACCATCTGTGTGTGTTGGACTCATGTAAGTAGGAATATTTATGACCTATAGTAGGGGGCATGATTTCTATGTAGCAAATTGTTGAAGAGAGGTGGGAAGTTTGTGGACCATTTTCAGGAATGAATAATCTCATTTGGATCATGTAGCATTATGACATGGCCAACATCATCATCTCTCAGGTCTGATTTGTATGGAAAGTCACCTTAGTACATCAACTAATTTCAGTACATTTTGTATAATGGCCCCGGGACTGGAAAGACCACTCTTTCTACAGATCACCAGAGGGAACTGATCGGAGACTGCACATGCTTTTATATTTTTTTTTTTTAAAACAGTCACAAGCGTCGCTTAAGCGACGGTTCCAGAGATGTCGCTTTTCCGACGCTTATCCTTAAAATCCGTCGCTTATCCGACGCTTCTAGCTGTCGCTTTTGCGATGTTTTTTCTTAATATCCGTCGCTTATCCGACGGCAGGAATGAGATTTTCTTAAAAAAATTTCACTACCGTCGAAGAAAAGCTGTCGCTTAACCGACGCTTATTTTTTAACCGACAGTTACTTAGGTGTCGCTTAACCGACGGGTAATCAGGTGTCGGATAACCGACGACAAGTTTCCGACGCTTAAAAAAAAATCAAAGTGTCGTACATGCGACAGGGAAGTGTCGAAAATCCGACATGACAGCCGTCGGATTTTTGGTCAAAATGTAGTAGTGTCAGATGCCAAACAGATTGGGCATGGAATTAGTGGCTAGTCTTCGTGATTCAGAGCCTTCTACTTTTGAGGAGGCCTCCCAGCATAATGTTTGACGAGATGCCATGATGGATGAGTACCATTCCATCATGAAGAACGATGTTTGGGAGATAGTTTCGAGACCTGAGGAGAAGTCAGTGTTGACTTCTCGTTGGCTTTACAAGCTAAAACATGTTGTAGATGGTAGTGTAGAGAAGTACAAGGCTCGGTTTATAGCGCAGGGGGTTTCACAGGCTAAGGGAGTGGATTATGATGACACCTTTGCGTCAGTTGCTCATTATACTTCGATCAAGGCTTTGATTTCCATTGCTGTCGAAATGGGTTGGAAGATCCATCAGATGGATGTGAAGACCGCATTTCTCAATGGAATCATACAGGAGGAGGTGTATGTTGAGCAGCCTTAGCGATTTGAGATTCATGGGAGAGTCTCATGTGTGCAGGCTAAAGAAATCCTTGTATGGGCTGAAGCAAGCTCCTAGAGCTTGATACTCCAGGATTGACTCTTACTTGCAGCGGATAGGGTTTCAGAAGAGTGAGGCAGATTCGAATCTCTATTTCATCATGGTTGGAGATGATCCACTCATTCTTTTGTTGTATGTGGGTGACTTATTTATCACAGGAGGAGAGAGACCCATTGCAGCTTACAAGAAAGATCTTGCTTCAGAGTACGAGATGACAAAGATTGGGTTGATGCACTATTTTCTGGGATTGGAGGTTTGGCAGGAGCTTGGACATATTTTCCTAGGACAGGGAAAGTATGCAATTGATATTTTGAGGAGATTTCGAATGGAGGATTGCAAGCCGATGTCTACACCGATGGTCACCAACTGGAAGAAGCTTCATGCTTTTGAGGCAGAGTTGGTGGATCCTACACTATATCGTTAGCTCATTGGTTCTTTGATGTATCTGGTCAACTCTCGGCCAGATTTGTGTTTTGCGGTGAACACTCTCAATTAATTCATGGTTGACCCTAGGAGAGTGCACTGGGTAGCCGCAAAACATGTGTTGCGTTACCTTATAGGGACAGTAGAGTATGGTCTGGACTACAGGAGGTTGGATGGGATCAGATTGATTGGCTTCACAGATTCAGATTGGGCAAGAGTGTGGCAGACCAGAAGAGCACTTCCGGATGTTGTTTCAGTTTGGGCTCGACAGCAGTGTCGTGGTTCAGTCAGAAGCAAAAGTCTGTTGCTTTGAGTTCTACAAAGGCTGAGTATATGGCAGCTAGTCAAGCCAGTTGCAAGGCATTATGGCTTTGAAAGTTGTTGGTGGATTTATTTGATTAGGAGTTGAGGCCTACATTGATTTACTTTGACAATCAGAGTTGCATCCAGCTCTCTGAGAATCCAGTTTTTCATGATCAATCAAAGCATATTGAGATCAGGTATCATTTCATTCGAGATTATGTTCAGAGAGGAGCAGTGACATTGCAGTACATTTCCACTGATGAGCAGGTTGTAGATATTCTGACGAAATCTTTGGGGAGGGGCAAGTTTGTCATCTTCAGAGACAAGTTGGGAGTGGTGCAGAACACCTTTGTCGGTAAGAGGGATTGTTGATTTTTGTACCTAGGAAAGTGTTCCCCTAGGTGACTTTAGCCTTAGTCACTTAAAAGGGGGAAATAAAGTGACCCTTCCATTAAATGACTTGAGATGAGCATTTAATTTGACTTTAGAGAATAAAGTCACTTTTTGGAAAAACTTAAGTGAGGTGAGTGAAATTAATTTTAAATGAGATTTAATGAGCATTTAATCTCATCCACTCATCTCATCTAATCTGAACCGTTGGATTAGAAGAACCCTAGGGTTTTCACCAAAAAGGCAATCAAAGGCAAAATCACTTTACTTTTGCAGATGAGAATGGAGAGGAGAGGAGAGAAGGGAGAGAGAAGAGGCACAATTTTCCAGGCAGCACAGTTTTCCAAGCAGCACGAATTTCGAGACAACACAGTTTTTGAGGTGAAGAGATTTAGTTCAACATGCGTCCCGAGGTGACCATACAACTCAGTTTTTGGGGGTACGGTTTTCGAGGAAATTCTGGGCACGAATCCCGAGAAGGTTGGCACAAATTTCGAGGCAGTACTCAGGCACATTTTTCAAGGTTCGTACAGTCTGTATGGACTGTACCTTTTGCACAGAAATCGAGGTTTGATTTTTGCATAGATTTCAAGGTCGTGGTCACAAAAATCAAGGGTCTGTTTTGTCACAAAAATCGAGGCTCATTTTTTGCACAAAAATTGAGGAGGCATTTGGCACAAAAATCGAGGAGGTTCTGGGTGCATTTATTGCAGTGGAGATAAGTTGTACTTTCTACTATACTTGATGTTCTATATTTTACTGAAGAAATAAAAATCTCTCTCTCCCAACAGGTTTTCCCCTTGTGGGTTTTTCCTGGGCAAGTTTGCCAAAAATCTCTGAGTCTGAAATTTATGGTGTGCATTTATTGTTTTATTTTCTGTCATTAAATGTGAGTTTCAACAGTGTTTTTAAGGTCTGAAATATTGTGCAATTTCCAGCCTTTATTAAATCTGGGTTGGGCATTAAACAGTGAAAAATTTTGACATTTAAATCGATGGCTGAAAACTGAGAAAAATTTTCATTATAAGGCTTCCGAAAATTCCACACAAGCCTTGGTTCATCACACAGTTGATTCCTGTGAGCTATGGCATCGGAGGTTTGGACACCTCCACTATACAACTCTTCCAGGCCTTCAAAAGATGGTTACATGTATGCTAGAGATTTCTTCCAAACTTGAGGAACTTCCTTCTGAGATTCCAGATTCAAAAGTTCAGAGGGAGGAAGGAGAATTTGAGACTCAAATTCCATATGCACCTGAGGAACCTGGAAGTCCACCATAAGAACTGCTTTAAGTCCCTCCTTCCAAAAGGAGACCTGCCTGGTACTGAGAAACAGTACAAGAAGCTGAGAAGCATAAAGCTCCTCCCGGGACTTTCAGAGAAAGCATAAGGCCACAGAAGTACTCAGGTCTTATGAGCCAGCTCATCAATGTTGAACCTTCCACATAAAATGAAGCAACAAGTCAAGAAGTATGGATTGATGCCATGATTGAAGAGTACTGTTCAATCATGAAAAATGGTGTGGGAAGTTGTTCCCAAACCGACAAGAAATTCTGTGGTAACATCAAGATGGCTTTACAAAATCAAGCATGTTGTTGATGGCAGCATTGAGGAGTACAAGGCCAAATGTGTAGCGCGTGACTTTACCCGAAAAGAGGGCATAGGCTATGATGAGACTTTTCCTCTTGTCGCCCGGTATACTACTATCAGAACCATCATATCTCTTGCTGCATTGTTTGGATGCAAGTTACATCTAATGGATGTAAAAACAGCCTCCCTCAATGGCAAGATTGATGAGGAAGTATACATTGAACAACTTGAAGGTTTTCAGGTTTTGTGACTCATGGGGATAAGTCCCATTTGTGTAAACTGAAAAAAACCTTGTATGGGCTTAAACAGGCTCCGAGAGTCTAGTATGCGAGGATGGATGGATACTTTCACAACTTGGGGTTTTCCAAAAGTATTGTTGACTCCAATCTGTACTTTAAGGTTGTTCATAATCATATCTTGATCCTTGTCCTATATGTGGATGACTTGTTCCTTATAGGTGAGGAACAATTGATAGCACGGTGTAAGAGGGAGCTCACCTCTGAATTTGAAATGAAGGATCTTGGTCTGATGCATTATTCTCTTGGCCTAGAGGTCTGGAAAAAGTCGGGGGAGATTTTCCTAACACAAGGAAAGTATGCAGTAGACATCTTGCAGATATTTGGGATGCAGGACTGCAAGTCCATGAGCATGCCCATGACAACTAAGTTGACGAAGTTACGAAACTCAGCCACAAGTTCACAAGATGTGAACTCTACCCTGTATCGACAGCTCATTGGATCTCTGATGTATCTCATACACACGAGACCAGATATCTATTACACAGTGAATGCTCTGAATCAGTTCATGTCCGATCCGAAGCACATACATTGCGTAGCAACCAAACATGTACTCAGATATGTGCGAGGTACCATCACTTATGGGCTCAGGTATACTTCCAATAGTGGAGTAATGTTAGCTGGATATGCTGACTTAGATTGGGCTAGCCGTGTAGTAGACTGGAAAAGTACTTCAGGTTACTGCTTCACTATGGGATCTGCAATGATCTCTTAGTCCAACAGGAAACAGGGTTCCATAGCGCAGAGTACAGTTGAAGTTGAGTATATTGCTGCAAGTGGTGCCTGCAAGGAAGCAATTTGGCTTAGGAAACTACTATTTGATCTGTTTGGTGGAAAACTTGACTCAACGATTATTCATTGCAATAATGAGAATTGCATTAAGCTTTCAGAAAATCCGGTGTTTCACGATAGATCAAAACACATTGAAATGAAGTATCATTTCATCCAGAGACCTAGTAAAGAGAGGCACTCTGGAGTTGCAGTACATTCGTACAAACGAACAGATTGCAGATATTCTGACCAAGCCTCTGACAACAACAAAGTTGGTGTACTTTCGTGACAAGCTTGGCATGGAAGAGAATACCTCTCTCGTTGAGAGGGAGTGTTGATTTTTCCTAAGCAGCATTGAGAGCCATTCTCTTAGAGAATGGGAACATCTGGTCAAGGACTAGGATGTGGAACCAATCTAACACTGGGGAAACTCAGCCTTGAGCTAAGTAGCCATTCTTTTGAATGAAGACATCTAGTCAAGGACTAGGATGTGGAACCAATCTAGCAATGGGGGAACTCAGCCTTGAACTGAGTAACCATTCTTTGAATGGAGACATCTGGTCAAGGACCAGGATGTGGAACCAGTCTAGCACTGGGGGAACTCAGCCTTGAGATGAGTAGCAATTCCTTGAATGGAGGCACCTGGTCAGTTACCAGGAAGAGGAACCAGTTTGAGCACTGGGAGAACTCAGTCTAGAATTGAGTGGCCATTCTTTGAATGGAGGTACCTAATGAACCAATCCAGGACTGGGGAACCCAGCCTAGGGCTGAGAGCCATTCTCCGAGAGAATGGAGACACCTGGTTAGTTACCAAGACATCACTATAAGTCCTAGACCGGGTCTAGGCATGTGAGGCACTCCTATCCTTGATCAATGGGCTTTGTGATCTTTTCCAGGGATTAGCTACCCCTGGTTAAGACACCTAGTACCCGATGTTAGTGTCACAAGGAGTTTGAGATAAAAGCATTAGTAATTCTCTCTATTTATGATGATGTATTTTGAGTGGACATGAGGGACCCCTCTGACCACTTCTATTGACCGCAGGGCACTTGAAGAAGACTAAACCGTAAACGTCAAAAATACATAAGGACCCTTGGACCACTAAGGAGTCAAAGTGAAAATACAAAAAGACTTTTAGTACCACTAAAGGTAAAGGTCAAAAATACATAAAGACCTTTGGACCACTAAGAAGTCAAAGTGAAAATACAAAAAGACCTTTAGTACCACTAAAGGTAAAAGGATAAAACCAAATATTATATCCCTATCTACAAGGACCACTTCAAGTGAGTAAAAGGATATAAAAGAAGTTCACTTGCCATTCATTTTACACACACTTCATCATCAACGTTGACCTGCTCCATAGATAATTTTTGCTGGCTTTGGAAGTGAAGGAAGATCTATATTTTGTTTATGCCCTAGCATGGAGGCTTTTCTAGCTATGGCATCACCATCATCTTCTCTTCTTGTTACAGTACAAACCAAGTGTACCGATAAGGCTTCTCCCATGAGCAGCAGCAGCAAACCCTAGGGAAGCCACTACAGGTTGCCCCACTACACGGGCAGTCCTCTCCTCTACATGGGCAGTCCTCTTCTCCATTTTGGGAAGCTCACAAACATCCCAACAGTTCACAGGCAGCTCTACTGATATCTCAGGCTTCTCATTTTTGTCCACGGACAGCTCAAAGAGGTTCCGAGTAGCCCACCGAGATTCCCGGCAGCAGCAGAGGGAAGGTTCGAGCAGTAGCCCCGAAGGTTCTGCAGCAGACAAGTTCGGGCAACAGCTCAGAAGCTTTGGGCAACAAGAAAAACTATCCGGGCAACAAGAAAGACAGTTTGGGCAGCTCACAGAACTCTCGGGCAGTCTGTTTATCTTTTGGGAACACAAAACTCGGGCAGTATTCCTACACTCATCCAAGCAGGTTTTCTATGGTTTCGAGCAGCTGGGAAGACATTCGGGCAGCCACAGAAAAGCCCTATTCTGTTCCTGGGCAGTGAAATATTTCTAGGCAGCTTTAGTAGTTTTTTAAACGGCCCTTTACTGTTCGAACAGCAGCAATTTGGACAGCAGCATTTTGGTCCGGGCAGCAAGCCCTAATATGAAGTTTTTGTAAATTTTTTCTTCATGACAACTTTTGGTAAATTGTTTAAGCCTGCTAAGGTTTGACAATTATTGAATAAGTTTCATCTCAGAATTATTAGATTGAAAAACTCAGTCATCTCATTTAAGGGATGAATTACTAATGTTTTTGGGGTTTTTGTTTTTTAAAGGTTTCCCCGTGAAAAACATCTTGTGTTCATTGTGTTGATGTGTGTTTATCTTGTACATTTGTCTAATTGTTATCTAGCTTACAGTATGCAAAATTAAAAAATATGCAAATGCTAAAATTCAACACAGAACCACTTGAAGAACCAAGAAACCCTTTGAGAGTCCAAGCACCCTCAGTATTGAACCAAGTACCTTCTAAGTAAAGGACCATGTGTCAAATGGTCAAAAGATTAAAAAGATTAATGGACCATAAAAGATTAAAACTAAAAGTCAATGGTTAAAAGATTAAAAGATTAATGGACCATAAAAGATAAAAAGATTAAAATGGTCTCCTATTTTTGTGGAATCTCCCTCCATTGGTGAACTTTAAATAAAGATACTTCTCATTTGTTAAAATCATCCAAGATAATCTTCTCTAAGAAAGAAAGAATTTTTGGGGTTTATCTCATGTTCCTTTCTCTCTATCTGTCACACGTGTGGTGTGGATCAACTCTTGAAGACAATTATGAGGTCGGATCTAGTTGTATAGACAGTTGTGAAGTCTGGTTCATTTTCTAACAAAGTGCAATAGCCCTATAGGGCTTGATTTATGTGGGGCGAACCCTGCTAGGGTCTTCTCCAGAGAGGCCAAGCCCTATCTAGGGCATTCTACAGCAATCCAAGTCCTGTTTAGGGCATCCCACAAGTAGACCGAAACTTAGTACAGTCAACAGCAGCCCTTTAGGGCCTCTTCCATTTAGTCAAATCTGATTGGGGACTATTCCAGGCAGCTATCATCTTTGTAAAGGCTGATACTCAGCCATCGAATTACTGGGTACTTATTATTGATTTTTGTACCTAAAAAAGTGTTCCCCTAGGTGACTTTATCCTTAGTCACTTAAAAGGGGGAAATAAAGTGACCCACACATTAAATGACTTGAGATGAACATTTAATTTGACTTTAGAGAATAAAGTCACCTTTTGGAAAAATTTAAGTGAGGTGAGTGAAATTAAGTTTAAATGAGATTTAATGAGCATTTAATCTCATCTAATCTCAACCGTTGGATTAGAATAACCCTAGGGTTCTCACCAAAAAGGCAAGCAAAGGCAAAATCACTTTCACTTTTTGAGAAAGAGAGTGAAGGACAGAGCTGAGCCATTTTCTAAGAAAGAGGACAAAACACCAACAACAGCAAGTTTTTTCTCTTGGCATGCATTTCAAGGAAAGGACAGCAGCAAGAGAGGGCACGAAAATCAAGGAGAGGACAACAGCATTTATTGTTGGTCTGTACAATCCGTACGATACGGTTTTCAGTACATCGAGCATGATTTTCAAGGCAAAAAATTGGGCACGATTTTTTAGATAAACAAATCTTGGGCACGGATTTCGAGGTCCGTACAGTCAGTCAACACAATTCTTACAGTTCGTACAGCGACACAAAAATCGAGGCAAAAAACAGAAAAATTCTAAGTTTGATTTTTCCTATTTGGCACGGAAAATGAGGCAAAAAAATTTCATCCGGTTGAGATAAGTTGATTTGAAAAATTTTCTGAATTTTGTTGTAATTTTTCCTGAAAATAAAAATCTCTCTCCAAACAGGTTTTCCCCTCGTGGGTTTATCTGGGCAAGTTTGTCCAAAATCTTTGACTCTGATATTTATAATGTGCATTTATTAGTTTATTTTCTGTCATTAAATGTGAGTTTCAACAGTGTTTTTATCAATCTAAAATATTGTGCAATTTCCATCCTTTACAAATTCTGGGTTGGGCATTAAACAGAGAAATTTTTTACATTTAAACCAGTGGCTGAAAAACTAAGAAAAATTTACATGGTATCAGAGCAAGGTTGGGCAGAAAAATAAATTTTTGCAGACCGAAAGTAATTTCCAGAACTCAGAAAATTTCTTTTGACAGTAGGAGCATTTTGTTGAAACTTGAACTTTGCAAAATATAACTTCAACTGGACTCAGGATGGAGGATAGGCTTGATGGGGCTGGGAATTTTGTCCCATGGAAAGCTAGGATATTGCTTGTGTTGGAAGAGAATGAGCTATGAGATGAGGTAGTCAATAATACTACAGCTCACCCCATTGTTGTTCCCGATGCTACAACTGATCCAGTTGGACTGGCTGCCTTCAATAAGAAGAACATTAAGGCCAGAAGGATAATTCTAGATGCAGTTAAAGACCATGTGATTCCTCACATCTTGAATAAAGACCGTGCACATAAAATGTGCAATGCTTTGACCACCTTGTTTCAAAGCTCAAATGAGAATAGGAAGATGGTTTTGAGGGAGCAGTTGAAAGCTATCAGGATGGTCAAAGGGGAGGTTGTGATATCTTGACTTTCTAGGATCTCTCAGGTGAGAGATGAGCTTACAGCAGTGGGGGAGGTTGTTCCTAATGCAGAGCTAGTGCGGACAGCTTTGAATGGGGTTTCAAAGCCTTGGGCTGTGTTTGTCGAGGCTTTGGTAGCTAGAGAGAACTTACCTACATGGGACAGGATATGTGATGATTTTGTTCAGGAGGAGACTCGGAGGGGTCTTGTGCAGGGCAGTGCTTCTACTAGTAGGGAGGATGAAGAGGATGTGTCTTTGACAACAAAGGGGAAGAAGAAGTTCAAGAAGGGTGGGGCCAAGCAGCAAGATGGGCAGAAGAAGGATCTGAGCACTATAAAGTGCTTTGCTTGTTGTAACACCCCTGTTTTGACCCCGTTGCATTCAATGTACATGATGTATATATTGTAATGAATCATGGCGTGGAGCTAAAGGAAAAAGCCCCACCATCGATTTAGTTGTGTTATGTTTCGGCGAACGGAATCGTTGCCGATGGTCTATTGTGGTACACGACATATATATTAAGTTTTGTCATCATGTAAATATGCATCTTTAATTAAACAACCCAACCAGCCATGTTCACGGCAACTAAATTGAGAAGGGGCATGATTCTCATAAGGATAAGGGGGGGGATATCAAACCTTGGGCTATGGGGGAAAATCCATGTGTCACCACCCTGTTTGACTTGCTCACCTTCCCTTGTCTTATCCAACTGCCAACATTAAAAAGTTCTGCTGTTAGTTGGGGTAATTATGGCTGGGGAGTGGAGTGTGGCAGGACTGTCAGTCCTTGCCCACACGCACACTCCACCAGCAGGTTGACCCTCACATTGGCAAGGAAAACCACCACCGCCATCACTCCAGGAGGGACGATGCCATTCTCTCCATTGTCTGTTCATCCTCACGGAGGGACGGTAGTTCTGTTCATTTTTCTCACGCAAAGGATTCTTTCCTGTTTTGGTCTCACGCAACCAAGGGAGGGAGCCGTTTTCGACTGTCATTCACGTTTTCCACAGAGACGTATCTGGTGTAAATCTTCTCTCACGCACTGGGTTCTATGTTGTTGTTACTCACACAACAAGCTGGGGGCCATTCGGTCACTATCACCCACGATTTTCCTGTGGAGAGCCACTTTTACGCTCAGGGACTGTACGACGGACTGTTGTTTTCCCCACGTTGTGAACTGTGTTTGCTGATACGTTTTGGGACTGCTGTAAGTTGCTTGGGAGTCGTTTTGGCCACGATAGGGCCAAGAACGACTCAGGAGTCGTTTTCCCTTGCCCAAGCTGTGAATCGCTTGTGTGACTGCGTGTGTGCNCTTAGAAGTCAGGCTAGTTCTGGTGTAGGTGTTCCTAGCTCTGTAATGGGCTCACCAGCTTAGCATTTAGCCTTTCCTAGCTCCTTGATGGCCTGATAAACCTAACCATGTTGGCTTGGCTATCTTGTTGATGGCCTGATAAACCTAACTGCGTTGGTGTGGCTGTGTTTTGTGTATCCTTGGCTATGTGTAAGCCTGCTTGTTCCTTATTCCTTGGGGAATCATGCCCAGCTCGAGGGTGGCAGCATTGCTGAGAGATTTAGGAGCATGCTAGCCTATGATTGGGTGGAATGTTGCAGCGACGTAGCTGGTTGCGGAATGAGTTCTTTATGAGATAAGTAATCTTGACCATTTCGTCTCAGTATTTATATTTATTGTTTAATGAATATGATGAACATGTTGAATGCTTGTATGAACATATGTTTGCTTCCATTGTATGATAAATAATCATGTATCCATGTTCTATTTCAAAGCATTTTGTTTCAGCATTTTATGTACATACATGTTCACGGGGCAGTTGCCTGGATGGTTAATGCCATGGTAGCATCCTCTTCGTCGGTCCGAGGGTCGAGGACGTTACACTTGTCAGAAGATAGGACACTATGCTGGGTAGTGTCCAAACAAGAAGAAGAAGAAGAAGAAGCAGCAGCAGACAGCAGCTTCGGCAGAGGTTGAGGATTTTGCTGCTAGATTTCAGAGAGAGTTTTCTCTGTGCACTGGACATGTTGATAGAGAGAGAGCATCCATCATCACCAGAGCGGATGTTGATAGTGAGAGGAAGTTTTCCTTGTTGACAGACCATTCCTACAGTGCATCTACTTCCAACACATGGTATATTGATAGTGGAGCTTCGATCCACATGACAGGTGCTTGAGAGATGTTCTTGGAGCTTTCACAGGCAGAGACTGATGTGGAGGTGGTGTTGGGAGATGACTCTGCTGTCAAAGGAGTTGGGCATGGGACCATTACCTTTCAGAGGGAGTCCATGAGTCCCATGGTTTTGAGAGATGTACTGTATGTACCTGGGCTGAAGAAGAACTTGGTTTCAGTATCCATGATCGAGGATCGAGGTCTTGGGGTGTCCTTCCTAGATGGACATGTGTGTGTGTTTCCCAAGACTACGGGACCATTTGCTTCCTACACCATTGGATTCAGATGTGCGAAACTGTACAAGCTCTTGTTTCAGCCTCAACATGCCTTGGCACATAGCAGCAGCAACGAGCTTTGTGAGTTGTGGCATAGGAGGATGGCTCACTTGCATCATCCATCTTTGAGGTTGTTGAGATATATGGTTACAAGTTTGCCAGAGTTCAGCACATAGCAAAGTGATGTTTGAAGGGGGTGTGCTTTGGGAAAGTACACCAGACTGCTTTCACGAGCAGTGATAGCAGGTCGACAAGGATTCTTGACTTGATACATTATGATTTGTGTGGACCTATGTCATTTGTTTCTCTAAGAGGATATGAATACTATGTGACATTCATCGATGATCATTCCAGGAAGACCTGGATCTACTTCCTAAAGAGCAAGATATATGTGGAGGGCTTGCAGAGGTTCTAAGAGTTCAAAGCTCTTGTGGAGAACCAGACAGGGAGGAAGATACGGGCTCTCAGATCGGATAATGGGGGTGAGTATACCTCTAAGGAGTTTGATGGATATTGCAGACAGGAGGGCATTCGATGGCAGTTGACGGTTCCATACACTCTAGAGCAGAATGGAGTGGCAAAAAGGAAGAACAGATCTATTGTTGGAGCAGCTAGAGCTATGTTACATGACCAGTCACTTCCTTTCTTCCTTTGGGAAGAGGCATGCAATATAGTTGTTTATCTTCAGAACAGGAGTCTCCATCGTGTTGTGGGGAACATGACACCTAAGGAGAGTTTCACAGGCAAGAAGCCTGAGGTTAGCCATTTTCGCATATTTGGTTGTTTAACTTACTCTCATGTCCCTTATGAGAAGAGGACAAAGTTGGGGCCCACCGCAGAGACGGGCATCTTTGTGGGCTATGATGAGACTTCGAAGGCCTTCCGTATTTATCTTCCTTCTCAGAGGAAAGTTGTTGTGAGGAGGGAAGTGAGAGAGTCAGAGCAAGGAGAGCAACAGGTTCCTGCACTTCAGGTAGTTTCACAGGTACTATTGGTGCAGCAGACAGGTTCATAGGTTTCCGGAGTTACTGCACCACACAGGGTAGGCACAGGTTCACGAGTTTCAGTTGTTCAGCCAGCAAGATCTTCGGGGACAGGTTTGAGCCTCAGATTACAGGTTTACCATACAAAGCATTAGGATCACAGAGTTCACCAGCTTCTGGTTCACAGGTTACTGGGGTTTCTACCTCTGGTAATTCATTAGATGAGGACAAACCAGTGTGGAAGCAGTCTTCAAGGAAGAAGAAGCCTAAGTGGCTTCGAGAGACCTTGAAGGAAGCAAGGGAGTTTGGGACACCTAGGGAGCCAGTGAGGGCTATTCAAATGACAGACAGATTGGGTATGGCACTAGTGGCTAGTCTTCGTGATTCAGAGCCTTCTACTTTTGAGGAGGCCTCCCAGCATCATGTTTGCGAGATGCCATGATGGATGAGTACCATTCCATCATGAAGAATGATGTTTGGGAGATTGTTCTAAGACCTGAGGGGAAGTCAATGGTGACTTCTCGTTGGCTTTAGAAGCTAAAACATGCTGCAGATGGTAGTGTGGAGAAGTACAAGGCCAGGTTTGTGGCGCGGGGGTTTTCACAGGTTGAGGGAGTTGACTATGATGAGACCTTTGCTCCAGTTGCTCGTTATAATTCTATCAGGGCATTGATTTTTGTTGTTGTGGAAATGGGTTGGAAGATCCATCAGATGGATGTGAAGACCGCATTTCTCAATGGAATCATACAGGAGGAGGTGTATGTTGAGAAGCCTCAGGGCTTTGAGATTCATGGGAGAGAGTCTCATGTTTGTAGGCTGAAGAAAGCCTTGTATGGGCTGAAGCAAGATCCTAGAGCTTGGTACTCCAGGATTGACTCTTACTTGCAGCGGATGGGGTTTCAGAAGAGTGAGGTAGATCCGAATCTCTATTTCATCATGGTTGGAGATGATCCACTCATTCTTCTGTTGTATGTGGATGACTTATTTATCAGAGGAGGAGAGAGAACTATTGCAGCTTGCAAGAAAGATCTTGCTTCAGAGTACGAGATGATAGACTATGGGTTGATGCACTATTTTCTGGGATTGGAGCTTTGGCAGGAGGCTAGACATATTTTCTAGGGACAGGGAAATTATGCAGTTGATATTCTGAGGAGATTTCGAATGGAGGATTGTAGGTCGATGTTAATACCGATGGTCACCAACAAGAGAAGCTTCATTCTTTTGAGGGGGTGTTGGTGGATCCTACACTATATCGTCAACTCATTGGTTCTTTGATGTATCTGGTCAACTCTCGGCCAGATTTGTGTATTGCGGTGAACACTCTCAACCCGTTCATGGTTGAGCCTAGGAGGGCACTGGGTAGGTGCAAAACATGTGTTGCGATACCTTGCAGGGACAGTGGAGTATGGTCTGGACTGCAGGGGATCGGATGGGATCAGATTGATTAGCTTCACAGATTCAGATTGGGAAGGCAGTGTGACAGACCGGAAGAGCAGTTCCGGATGTTGTTTCAGTTTGGGCTCGACAACAGTATCTTGGTTCAGTCGGAAGCAAAAGTGTGTTGCTTTGAGTTCTGAAGAGGCCGAGTATATGGCAGCCAGTCAGGCCAGTTGCAAGGCTCTGTGGCTTCGCAAGTTGCTGGTGGATTTATTTGATCAGGAGCTGAGGCCTACGTTGATTTACTAAGACAATCAAAGTTGCATCCAGCTCTCTGAGAATCCATTTTTTCATGACCGATCAAAGCATATTAAGATCAGGTATCATTTCATTCGAGATTATGTTCAGAGAAGAGCAGTGGCATTGTAGTACATTTCTATTAATGAGCAGGTTGCAGATATTCTGACGAAATCTTTGGGGAGGGGCAAGTTTGTCTTCTTCAGAGACAAGTTGGGAGTGGTGCAGAACACCTTCCTCGATAAGAGGGAGTTTTGATTTTTGTTCCTAGGAAAGTGTTCCCCTAGGTGACTTTAGCCTTAGTCACTTAAAAGGGAGAAATAAAGTGACGCTTGCATTAAATGACTTGAGATGAGCGATTAATTTGACTTTAGAGAATAAAGTCACTTTTTTGAAAAATTTAAGTGAGGTGAGTGAAATTAATTTTAAATGAGATTTAATGAGCATTTAATCTCATCCGCTCATCTCATCTAATCTCAATCGTTGGATTAAAAGAACCCTAGGGTTTTCATCAAAAAGGAAAGGAAAGGAAAAATCACTTTCACTTTTTGAGAAACAGAGTGAAGGAGAAAGCTGAGAGAGAGTAGAGCCATTTTTCGGAGAAAGAGGAGAAAACACCAGCAGCAGCAAGTTTTTTCTCTTGGCACGCATTTCGAGGAAAGGACAGCAGCAAGAAAGAGCACGAAATCGAGGAGGACAGCAGCATTTATTGCTGGTCTGTACAGTCCATACGGTGAGGTTTTCAGTACAACAGGCACGATTTTCGAGGCAGATTTCTGGGCATGATTTTCGAGAGAAAAAAATGGGCATGGATTTCAAGGTTTGTACAGTCAATCCGTACAACCTGTCCATACAGTCCGTACAGCGGCACAGAAATCGAGGCAGAAAACAGAAAATTTCTGAGTTTGATTTTTTTTATTTGGCACGGAAAATGAGGCAAAAAATTTTCATTCGGTTGAAATAAGTTGGTCTAAAAATTTTCTGAGTTTTGCTGTAATTTTTCCTGAAAATAAAAATCTCTCTCCAAATAGGTTTTTCCCTTGTGGGTTTTTCCTCAGCAAGTTTGCCAAAAATCTTTGAGTCTAAAATTTATGGTGTGCATTTATTAGTTTATTTTCTGTCATTAAATGTGAGCTTCAGCAGTGTTTTTATAAGTCTGAAATATTGTGCAGTTTCCAGCCTTTACAAATTCTGGGTTGGGCATTAAACAAAGAAATTTTTTACATTTAAACCAGTGGCTGAAAACTGAGAACACTTATCTCAGTCAACATCACAGTCAACAGTAGTCAACGGAAGCTCATCTTGGTGAGTGGGGGTTTGAATCAAGTGAACTGGTGGCACAGAACAGTCATTCTCCAACAGGATTCTTTTGATATTTGTGCCCTAGAGGCAAATCCAAATTTGATGTAAAGGTCTGCTCATGCACAAACTCAATCAACTCATTTAGAGGTTGGATTAATAATTGTTTTGGGGGTTTTGTCCTTCAAAGGTTTCCCCGTGAAAGATCTGTGTCACTGTGTTTTATCTTGTGGATGAATGTTTATCTTTCTCATTTTTAAAGTCTGCAATTAATAAAAAAGGCTGTCACTGTTATCAAATATATATACATGTTAAAATTTAACAGGACTTTATATCTTATGTGCAAATATTATTGGTAACAAGTGACATAGATACACCCTGTCTGGATGGCTTGTCACTGCTCTTGGTGTTAGTTAGGGTCCACACAAGTATGACCCTAACTCCTATTTTAATGAGGACATTACTTCATTGGCACATATTAAGCAAGCTCATGACATTTGATCAAATTCATCTAATAGAGCATATCTTAGGAGGTACTTTTTGTACCCATACATATTTTGTGTACTAAGTTATCTTTCCCTATTTGTGATTATTATTATTATGTCTCGGGCCTTACAATGTTGACAACACATTAACAGTTATGATATTCAACTCCATTTCTAACATTCTTCTCTTCCAAACTCCCTTATAGTCTCTCGTTCTCCATTCATAATTTTCCGTTTCATTTAGTTTTAATTATTTATTTAATAACTAGATAGATTTTTCATACAAGCTATATAGAAAGGTCTAGTTTCAATGCAGAATGTTCAAAAAACTCTTTATTACCATAACATAACAGTGCCATACTTTCCAATTTCAGCACACCATGCATCCCACTGGCTATAAAAAAACATGCCTTTTCAGAAAACATTCACAGGAGAATCAAGAGGTCACAAAATCTCCTTCAAGAATGAAAAAAAATAAAGAAATAGAGACCTGAGTTTCTTTAAGACGGTCTCCAGTTGACCCAGAACGAGAGAGACGTTCACTTCCAGCCAAGTCAACAAGGTTCAGAACTCCCTGAACTTGTTGCTCTGTACTCTGCAAAGTTAAATTCAGGATTTTTTATAATCTTATTGGAAAAGATTCTACATTCTAAAAAATAATCATTATCACAGAAAAATGCACTAACAAAAAATAATATACAGACCTCATTTACTCCTGAGATACGCAAAGTAAAAACACAATGACTTCGAGATGATAGCTCATTCATTGCTGTCCTTCCTACTGACCTGACTTCACGCAAATAGCACAGTTGATCTCTATTGGACATGTTCACATGGATATATATAAAATAATGTTTGGAAAGGGAATAAAAGGCAGGGCCAATCGTAAGGGTGCTGCTAAAGAACCAAACAGTAGATCACCACAACAAGTAAACCGAGGTATATGACAGCCTTAACAAGAATAACATGTATAACAAGGTATGTGACAATCTTAACAAGGAAATATTGAATGGTTACAAGGGGATGTGTATGTTTATGTGTGCACCAGATTTTTATTGTAGGACTTCCTTCAACCATTTAAACTATGTGAAAACAAAATTAAATAAATTTGATGTTAATTACAATAATATATCAAAACAATTACCATGGCAACCCTGAACGAAAAGGATTCGTAGTGGATAATGCACCTGCTATGAGAAGCTCGATGTAAGAGGGACAAAACCTCCCTCCAATTGCTAACATCTACAACAGTAAGCTCGGAAACAACAGTGTTTCCACTTTGGTCATGTTTGATGGTGTAATGCTTTACCGGAGTCCCAATATCAGCTCTGGTTCCATCTACATTACCAGATTTATTGACCACCAAAAGATCCCGGATGGTTTCATTATAGATCTCCAGCATTGAAGCCTAGGGAAATGGCTAAACGTTAGATACTCTAGCAGCAAAAACTTCAGCTCATGAATGTTATAGCATGTCCTCCAAACAAATAAACAAAGATCGATTCCTTTCTGAATCTTCTACTTGCAGGCAGGGTTTCTTCTGCTCAACCTGCATTCTAAATGTCCATCCTTGTGATGCCAGAGTGTGGCTGGCTTTGAAAATCTGCTCCAAAGATCTCGGTATTATTCCTTTTTGCTCAGCCACATCTGGCCTACCAAGTATTGTATATGTTTTCCCTGAACCTGTTTGTCCATAGGCAAAAATGCATACCTGGAAGTCCGATCAAAATATGTTTTCAGAAGAAATACCACGTTTGCGCACTCCAAATATTAAACTGGCCCCTTTTCTAAAAAGATTAATTATGAAACACAGCAACTGCATTCATTATATGTCATTCCTCTTCATTCTTCAAGGATACAGAAAACACCAAATAATCAAAACAAGGTCTTAAATGAACATTTATTATCTGCAAATGATACTGCTATACTATTATACAGCCCAAAACAGCAGAAATTTCATCATTCCAATTGCAATCTGAAATAACTGTAATATGTCCAGTTTAATAAATTGGAAAGTATGGCTTCAGGGTTGTTTTGAATTGTGCAAGTCTCACTACTAACATTGCTATAGTGAAATACTTTAAACATAATATCATAAAATACTTGAGAAGGACAGACATGGCATCCTGAAAAACTAGATGCAAAAGGATGTTATGTTGAATGAGGACAGACATGCAGTGTAAAATCTGTGCCAAAAGTATTGCTGCTACGGTGAGTAAATAATTTGGCAACTAACACCACTGACTTGCCCCCTTGTTCTAGCAAGTTGGCTAGCAAGGTGTATATAGTTGGCATTTCCCTTATTCTAGAAAGTAGGGCTAGCAAGGAGTACCTATTTGGCACTTGTCTTGTCCGAGTAAGCATGTAATTGGTGTCTCCCTTGTTCTAGTGAGTAGGCTAGCAATGATACCTTGACTTTGTAGTAGCAAGCAAGATTATTGTCTAATTATTCGCAGAAGCTTCTTCTGTGCATAATTCTTGTGCTTGTTCTGGGACTAGCCAAAATAGGTGATCTATTGCAAAACTTATTTACAACGCATAAAGATAAGTGATGTTGACATACAATAAAAATGTATTCTTTCAGTTATGAATAAAGGTATTATAGGCTATTGATAGTGTTCTTTCCGGCTACATTCTTGCTTGCCAAGGAATCCGTCTATAAATTGGGATCAGCAAGGTGGTGCTGTAGACAACATATCTTCACCTTGCTCTGGGAGTGAACATCAAGAATATCTCTAATGAAGACAGACAATAAATTATATTGTCAAAGATAGCTCAAGTGTTATTGCTACTAGCAGTTAAGGAAGAATAGTGATGGTGATTCAGTTGGGAGGAGGCAAGGAGCAAAATCAAGGACCAGCATGAAGTTGCATTGATAGTGTTTTTCTTTGAGGGAGAGGAATGTATTACCCCATTTTCCAATGAAGATCTACATTTAAACTTGTATGTTAATATTGCATGTTGTGATGGTATATTGATCTGAACTGCTAATGTTGTGCTGTGATGACATCTATTTTGGTGCTCTCTAGGTGGAAAATTGGAAGTATTGGCTTGCAGTGCCTGTTACAACAAATTGAAGTCCTTCCTCCCCTGTGCTTGAAAAATAAATGAGGACATATTAAGTAGCTTCCAGTAGAAGACTCCTTGTACCTGCAAAAAGTCGGAGTCAAAGTTGAAGACCAATGGATACAAAAAGTCAAATCCAAAAAGGATCAAGGCAAGAAAAACTTGCCCATGAAAAAAGCCTCACAAATCAAAGAAAATAAAAAAGGCCAGACTCTCAAATACAAAAGAAGTACAAGAAAGAAGAGTCTCTGAAGAATCAAATGAAGACTAGTACTTGAAGACCAAGTCCAAGTTGGAGCTGCCAAGCAAATAAAGTAAAAAGGGGGTGGTGAATCTGATTGTCACGGTCCAAGGATGTAGTACCTATTTTCATTTTACTCCTAAGTTGCCAGGAAACTTGGGTACGGGGACGGGGACAAGGACGCCACGTTTTGAAACAGGGGACTTGGATATTTTTGTCACATATATAGTAGCTGGGCTACTTTTGTTCCTGAGCAGTCCTGACAAGTTCTTTGAGCCAGCCCTTTTCTATGAGATTAGCAGATGATGAGCCACAGTTAATGATCTCACACTTCCAGTAGATCCAGAGTATCCAGATTGACCAATTCTATGCCATGACTGAGCCTCATGACCCTAGATTTGATGACTTGGTTAGCCATTGTTTTTCATGACCCAAAGCAGAGTATTACAATGTCCATGATATAGCAACAGCAGTTGTTTCAATGATCCTCAGATTGTTTCTAGATCCGGTGCAAGGTATATGACCCAAATGATATCATGGATTTGTGCTTATAGATGTTGATGTTGCTCTAATGTCTATTTTAGCAGTATGACTTGATGAGTAGTGGTTGTATGTTGGTGATACTTTATTGGTCCTGTTTGAAATCTAAAATTATAAGTGATCTAACTATTTTGGTCAAGCGATTCCCTTGTATACTCGTTGGTCATTGCCTAGTTTTAGTATGGATTTGGTCATTCCCCCCCCCTTAAGACACAGCTTGCTAGTTGTGGCACCATTTTCACTGTCTCCATTCATGCGTGGACCTTCTTTTGTTATGGATTAACCTTGACTTGAACTTGACTAGTTACATCTAGGATTTCCCCCACCTTCACCTCTATGTTGGAATAGGTCTCCATGTATAATTTGTGTCTCAGTGTTGGTTTATGTGATGTTTATCACGGGGAATGTCTACCTCTAGGTCTTGAACACAAGTAGTCCTACCAAAGAAGTGTCTCTAGACACTAAGGCATCGAAGCTTAAAGTAATTCTAAATGGATGCCCTTCCAACGTAATAACAGTGTCTCTAGACACTACTGCAAATAAAAGTAAACTAGCCAGTTGCCAAGAGATGAGCACTCATCCATTGTATGGTGTAAGGCTCATTTATCACCACAAGGTATCGGGGTGAGGCAAGCCCCAGAAGGTTGAGTCTTTTTCATTTATGGAATCACAGAAGGCTTTCCAGGGCACCTGCTCTTAGAAGCTGGCAAGTTAGTAATAAAAAAAAATATTAAGTTGATGGCTAGAGGATGAACACCCATTCTTTGTATAATGTACGACTCACTTGTTCCCACAGGGCAACAGGGTGAGACTGACCCCCAAAGGGTCATGTCTTTGTCATTTTCTGGAAGCCTAGAAAGCTTTCCAGGGAACCTACCTCGAGAGGTTAGCTAGTATATACTGTTGTGCAAATAAATAATAAAAAGGTTGCTTGTCTAGAGTCTAGTGGAGCCTTCTCATCATTCCACCCATTTGTGAGACACTACCATTTCCTTATTGTTCAACTACTTCAACTTATGTGTTGTGTGGATTCACTTGTCCTCTAGCCCAGATGCATACAGTGCCGAGTTATCAAGTCATCCCCTTAGTCTTACTTGATCTCATTCACCTTCACCCATGACTAGCAAAATGGCTAAATACATAAACTAGAATACACCGGAGGGTCTTGTTAAAAGCAGTTGATCATTTTAATTCAGATTATTTATATATATGTTGTGCTTATATTCACCAACAAAAGCTACTTGCATTTGAGTCTCACTGTTAACATAGATAATGGAGCATGCATATATGTTCTTGCACATTGAGTTTAGCATTTGGGTCATTATTTGATCAATCTTGACCTGGTCAACCTAGTGTTGACCAAGCCAGGAGCAAGGTCCAGGATGAGTTATAGACCGATGGTTATGGATGATGATTATTTATGGTCTACAAGTGTCCATTAGACATATTCATGCTTCATATGGTGATTTGCTATGATGGCTTGTATTATTTTTATGATTATTAGCGTTTACAGGCTTTATTATTATTATGGTTCTGACATGGATGGGGATTCTGATGTACCTTTGTGATGGAGATATTTTGTATGAGTACTCATTCCTAGTTGATTTGGACATTCTGAGTCCATTGGTGCAATTCGTTTTCAATTTTGGGCAGTTACAGGAGAGATATGGGTCTTTTAGGAATTTTGCAGCAGATTTGCCCTGGCAAATTAAAAATAAAACACGGTGCAGATATTGGGGAGATCTTCTAGGGCTCTAGAGTGGATCCTTAGGGTGCAGCCAGTCGATTGTACCATATACCTAGTGTGCCAAGCACATCTCTTCAGTCATTTTTTTGCGTAGATGCTTCCTGGGTGAGATTCTGATGGTTTTATGTTCCCAAGGCAGCAGTTTGGTGATAAAAAATAACTAATGAAGAAATCGATTTGGGCAATTGAGATAAAGAAATGGCACGAAATTGGTCCGATGCACAATGTTTGGATCACCTTCATCCTACGGCATCAACTTCACTCCATTGGGGGTCCACACATCCTTGATTTATGGAGTTAGAGGGTGTTTTGATGTATTTTAAGGGAGACACCCTAGTGATTTTTACCACTCCTTTATATTACTTGCCACCACGCCATATTGTTGTGCCATAGGGCCATGCTAGTGAAGGATGTTGTAACCCCCTAGCCCCCCACCATGTACTATTTTATGTTATTGATAATTTTTATGCGGTGTGCCCCCTCATTGGGCATTTTTAGTGATACACTCCCCCCCCCCTCTTTTAGTAAGTTGATCCATGTGAGATGTATCCGGCTAATCTTAGCCGTAGATTAGGATGTTATTATTTTTTGATCTTGACCCTTGATCTTTTTCGATCTAGGTTTTGTGTATTGGAGAGATCTATATATATTGAGATGCTCTCTCATTTGTAAAGGCGACTTTTGGCTCTAGAAATATTGAATACAAGAAAACTTTTTGCATAAACTCTTGGAAGCTTTGTGAATGCATTTGGATGTGATTGTTACGCCTCTTGCTTAGACATTTTAGTGGATCTTACATGCAAACAAATATTTTTCTATGGTAGCCATATTGATCTTTTGCAGGGTAGCGAATTAGTTGGAGGAAATTGCTAAGGCGTTGTGCATCATCTTCCGGCCAAATCGTTTCATCTTCAAGGAGTTCTTCAATTGTTGTTTTATGCATTGGATCCCTTTCTATCTAAGTTGCACGAAATGGGGAAACAGGGACAAGTTTCCGAAACGGGGACGTGTTGGAAACGTGAACCGCCAAAATTTAGGAAACGAAGAAATGCGATATATATATATATATAGATATAGATATAGATATATATTATAATTATTTACAAATTAAATTCAACATCACATTTAACATTTTTACTCATAATTTCATAAACAATTCCATAATGCAATTACTAAGTAGTAATATCCAAAAACAACACAATGATTTTACCCATAAACGATTCCATAATACAAGTGGAAATAGCCAAAAAACAGCATTTATATACAAGGCTACAAGTACGATACTACATCAACATGAACAATGAAAATATAAAGAAAACATGAGCTGAAGCCCAAAGACTAATCATGCTCAAACTCATCTTCATACTCCTAAAAAATAGAACAAGAAGCCATCGTGAGCCAATGAAGAAATCCATGAGAGAAATGTTGAGCCGTATGGGAAAAATGGGCATTGGGTGTTACTTTATAACAAACCCAAGCCTTGAAGAACTTTCAGGAAGCCTCTAAACCCCTAGTCGGTGAAGAAACAACCCAAAAAAAAATTAAAAAATGTGTCTTAGCGGACTAATAGAGGAAACGCCACTTTTTGGGCAAGAATGTGTTGTCCGCCGATTGCACACCAGCAACAAAAATCAATTGAAAGCTGTCTCCTCACCTAGGAAAGTGGGAGAGGTGTGACCTTAGGGGCAAGCACAGAGCTAGGTACTGTCACCTACTCCTAGCTCCTCTGTTTAGGCTAACGCCTAACGAAGCCAAGGGGGGTAGTCCCTACAAAAGAGTTTTCTACGGCTCTTAAGTTGTTAAAGTGTTTTTGAAGGTTGCGGATGCGGATGGGTGTTTTTTAGGAGTTATTATGATTAGAAGGTGTTTTACTTATTATGAATGTGACACAAGATCAAAAAAGGCAATCCACGTTGCAATGAGAGATTAAAAGATAAATTTAAATTCTAGACATCAATTATGCATTTAGTGATAACAATTATATTAAGCCATAGACAATTGATCATATAATTATGCAAAACAAAACAAGGACCAGTGCCTTATGGAGTCGATGAAATTGAAATGCGCTGAAGAAATAAACACAAGTCTAGAATTTAAACCAATGAATGTTAGATTGTGCGAGTGTTCTTGGTAAGTTTTAAGGATTTTAATGGTGATTTGGCTTAAGGTGTCTGGAAATCCTAACCGAAAATACCTTTAGTGGCTCCGTTCGAAGACATGACAGACCTGTCTGGAATCACAAACTAGGTGTTCAATAACTTAACCAACGAGCGTCCAGATTGGGTTGCCCGGCGCCCACACTTGGAATTTGCCCACTACCTGAGTATTTTATTGAGACAACGCCAGTGCGTTGGTTATGGGGTAAAAGTTTTAACTATGTTGTTATTGCGGTCTTAGCAAGTCCGTTCACTGTTCTGAGTACGAGCCCAACTCGAAAGTCGGCAGAGCATACTAGGTGAAGGATATCAACGAAGTAAATTAATTAGAGGGAGTGTGGGTTGAAAATATTTTATTAAGTCAATTAATTAAACTCTCCGACAGAGAGCGCTCTTGACCTTGTATTATGACAAAGGTTCAAGAGTCTTATCTGATCTAAATGCCTAATGCAAGGATATGCAAACCTAATGATGCTCTCCGATAGAGAGTGCTCTTGACTTGTGTTTCTGCAAATTCAAGAGTCTTACTTATTGATTGACTTGATTAAACAATATGATGCATAAGAGTAAAGTGAAGATGGTTAATTAAACTCTCTGACAGAGAGCACTCTTGATCCACCTTATGGTGAGATTCAAGAGATTTCTACTTTAAAAAGTCGATTTACTTATTGAGAGATACAAACTTAAGATATGAAGCAATCAACTTGATTAACGAATCAAAACTGGCTAATCTAACAATTAGTATTCTAAGAGAAATGATGTCACATTCAATTGGAATGATCAAACAATACTTTTTAACTCATTTTTTATGAACAACAAATTAATCAAATATGCACTACTTGACTAAGATTAGATGATTGCACTACACTATTCTACCATTAGCAACAAAAATGGAAAGCATGAAAGTGAGACGATACAGGCTTCCCCCAAATGGGGGAAGAAAGGTGTGGGAGCCGTAATCCCACTCGCTTTTTATTAATTTACAATTTTCTGATGACTTGTTCTTTGCCTTTTCTTGGAAGAACAGGGAAAGAAAGGGATGGAAGAAGAGGGGAAATTGTCTTTTTGTTCTTTTTGCACTTCTTGCTTTCTCTCTTGCTTGCTTTTAGCCTTTAGGCTTTTCTTAATTCCTCCTGCAAATAAGAGCTTAAAACAGTTTAAACGTTATGCATTAGATAAGACTTTAAAGACAAACTACAAACTATATTCTCGAAAAAGAGGGCAAAAACCAGCAATGAAAAAAGAGGAGAAAGAGGGGAGAAAAACCAAGAAAAATGAGAGATAGAAGGTGAGAAAGAGGGCTATTCAAAAGCAAAAAGAGGGTTGAAAAAACAGTAAAAAAAAGGGCAGCGAACAGTCAAAAGAGGGCTGTCCAAAAAGTAGAAAGATAGGGCCAAAAACTAGGGCAAAAGAGGGCTGTCCAAAGTGAAGAAAAAGGGCTGCAAACTAAAGTGAAAAGAGGGCAGCGAAGAAGAAGAACTAAGGTAAGCCAAACAAGGCAAAGGGAAGGAAGCCTAAGGGTTGAAAAAAGTGAACTAGGGCTTCCTAAGTGACCGCTAACCAAACGAAAAATAACTTATGAAAATTTTATGAGATGGAACTTGAAGCAAACAATGACTCTTGAAGCCTTCTTCTTGGAAGAATCCAAGTTGTTGTAGATCCTGCAGAGAAACCAGTGTTAAAAGAAAAACTTGTGATCTTGAAGATGAGCTAGATGCAACCGAGCTCACGCCCTTCTCCAAGATAGTAGATCCTGTCCAAGATCAAAACACTTCACAAAACCCAGTGAGATCAATCAACTAGCATGCTAATAAATATAAAAACTCATCAACATTAATATAACTGAATATGTCTTGCTCATGAAATCTTTTATAAAATAGCACAATCAACCAACTTAACAACTGTAAATGGAAGATTTTACGTTCTAAACAGTAGACTTCTAAAACTAATTGATTATACCATATATAAGTATTGCAAATAAAATAGATGGACAGAAATCACCTCACAAATTCATTCACCACAAGTACTGCTGCATGGACCTCCAAATTCTTGATTTTATTCCAGAAGATGAGCATAAGCCATTACAAAATCTTACAGAGTAAGTTTACAATCAAAAGATCCACACGAATAGAACTAAAGGAGCCTCTATTTATACAATGAATGAAGAACCCAAAACCCTAAAACCAGAAAATCAGACCTAACCAGACTGGCCACCACTGAGAGAGCAGACCTAAAGAAGATGGGCTGGGAATGAGGGGAGGCCTCCACCTAGGCAAGGTGCCCCCATTCCAACCCTCAGCACCGAAAACCAAGCCTAGAATCATCCCACACGTGTGAGGGCGCATTTGCTGGAGAGAGAAGGCGTGAACATGAGGAGAGGCTTGATCTAGTAGGTAAAACCACATCCTAGGTATGGAGGAAGCCACTGCTAGGTTTGGAAAGGCCATTGCTAGTGTAATCTTCAGTCTTCACCTCAATCAAATCATCAAACCAATGAGTGCTCTCCATCTCATCAAATTCGGGAGTTTAGCTGGAGATGACAAACCCGTTAACTGAATAAAACTTTATTGCTCATTGAATGCTGACTGAAGCTGAGTTATGATAACTCCAATCATCATAAATGCCCAATGAGATGTCATTTAGCCTTTTATTTCGCTGAATTTGGATTAATTTGGAGAGTTTTAATTTTCTCCAAAATAATCATTTTTTAATAAAAACTCCATTTTTTCCCCAAAAATGACTTTTTTGAGAAAATGTGCATTATGTGTCCAATTGATGATCTGAAAGTTGGATCTGACTGGCTAGCTGATCAAGAATGATTTTTGGATTAAGGTTAGAGCCTTCAATCACTGAATTCGGAGTCCGGATGATCGATTTATTACAAACAGGATTTTTCCATTTAATTTATGGAAAAATTAATTAAAAAACTTAGGAAAATAATTAAAAATTAAAAAATAATTTTAACCCGTCCGGTAAAAAAATTTCGAAAAATTTTTAAAGGTTCTATTGACTTAGGACATGACCATGATCTATTCTAACAATGCCTAGTAGGTTTATAAACACTTAGTTGGGCTCTAATAACCCCCCAAGGCCTAGAATTCAAAATCGGGCATTCCAGCTTTGGAGGAAGCGAGAGAAAACCTCATCAATTATACTCGGCTATAGGCAAAGCATAATTGTCAAGGGCAAAAAACTCCCTGGAATACCTTAATTGAGATTCTACGTCTTAGGAGACCGAACCACTCAAAATACCCTACTAGCACATTTTATTACAAACCCCGCGGGGCCATGGTCAAAATTATTCAAATAAAAAACTGGCTAGCCAATATTGGCTAGACATGAAGACGGATCAACTGATACACTAGAATCAGACATTGAACATGTTTGTCAACCGGCGGCTCCTCAGGTAACCCAACTATGGTACAAAAAAGTTGGTAACTGAATGATTTGGAAACGGGTTTCCTTCCCAAGGAAACGCATTTCCTTAATGGGAAACGTCCCCTCACTCTCGGAAACGAGTTTCCCTGCTGTACGGTACAGGTTTCCACATTTCCGTATGGAAATGAGTTGGGGACGGGGGGGGGCACATTTCCTACAACATAGCTTTCTATAGATGTCGTACCTAGCCTATCTTTTTCATCCGTGAACAAATCTCATTCGTAGTTTGATTTTGCATGTGAAGAACACGAGGCGCACTACCTCAATTGGGCATTTTTGTCTGTGTTTCATGCTAGATCTACCTTGAAATTGTAACTAAGTGGAAGGATCATCAACATCCAAGGCGGCCACAAGGATTTTCAGGTACGATCTGCAAGGTTAGTATTGTTTTTTCGATATTTTCATCCATTTGTCCATTTAAAACCCTTTCTCCAAACCCTAGTTTTGTAGATCTGATAGATCCGGTGAGTTTTATATGGCGGCCATCCAAACCCACTTGGAGATTGTTGAATAAACACTAGATATCGAATTTCATGTTTCAAGATTGCTCTGGCTTGATATGTCAAATGAGCCACATCAATGATTCAGAATCCTCCATTTATGAGGAGGTAGCCAAACAACAAGTTTGGAAAGATGCCATGAACTCCAGTTAATAATGAAAAATGATGTGTGGAAAGTAGTTCACAGACAAGAAGGGAGGTCAGTTATAACTTCCAAGTAGACCTATGAGATCATGCTTCTTGCTGACATTTAGAGTTGTTTGAAGCTCTCAAAAAATCCTATATTCTATGACAGGTCGTAACATATCTAGAGGAAGTATCACTATGTCAAGGACATAGTGCAGTATGTTTTGTCAAATATACAGATTACAAATGTGTTGACTAAGCCTCTGTCAAAGTCTAGGTACTTCCAAGACAAGATTTTGAGAATGCCTCTCTTGCTGAAAGGGAGTGTTAAAAATAGTGCAATTGCAAGAGCCAGTCTCTAAATGGCACCCTAGTTAGTTAACTAGTGTTCCTGGTCAGTTAACCGGGCAAAGTAAGTCCCAAGCAGGTACCCTAGGGCTCCCAACAGTCTACTGTAGTTCTTGGTCAGGGACCAAGCAAGTTGATGCCATGGCAAAGTTTCTAGCATGTGGCTAGGCCCCTATCTATCTCTACAGCATTCTGGTCAGGGACCAGATAGCGCTTGCTCATAAGGACCAGATAGCGCTTGCTCATAAGGACCAAGCAAATCCTGCAAGATGATAGAAACATCCTTGTTTAGAACCAGGAAGATTCTTGGTCTAGGACCAAGCAGGTCCTGCAGGTGTGTACCTAGTCGGTTAACCAAGTGGATCTTGGTCAATTAACCAAGATGATGATGTGTAATTCCCTCCTCTCCTAGGTCTTCGAGATGGTTGAGCTAAGTAGCCTCCTCAAGGGATTGGCCACCCCTTGTTGAAGTCACTAGCATTTGACCTTAGGAGCAGTCAGGAGGACCAGAGGATCACATCATCCAGTTTGGACCTTCCTTATATGGTGATGATAAAACTTCCAGTTATTGTATGGAACACTTGTGGACCACATAACTTGAGAGAGAAAGATCAAAGTTTGGTTGCTTCTCCTTATGGGTAAAAGGGTTATTCTCCCACCTTGTTAGTACACCTTAGCCTTGTGGGTAAAAGGGTTTTCCTCCCACTTTGCTGTGACACCTCATGTTAGCCTTGTGCTTGTCTTGGTCTTATGTTTCCCTTATTGGTCCTAGCGCCCCTCTTTAGTGCGGTATTTTAACCCTTTTTTAAGTTGACTTAACTTTAAGTTATTTTTTTATATTTGTCAACACTCCTAACGTTATGACGTTTTGACCTTTTGAGCAAACCCTAATTCATTGACAGATTATAAGGGGGATCCTTCTAGAAGTCTTTAAGAAGCTATAAAAGCAAGACTTAGCATTCATTATGTTTGTGTCTTGGAGAGATATCTCAGCTCTATGTTTATGTCTGATCTAGACTTTCCAGTAGTTTTGTTTTGAAGGTGACGTCAAGGGTCTCTGCTATTAGGGTTTGATCTTGTTAGGTCACCTACTTTGTTAAACCCCGTTAGGGTTGCTGACACTTGTTTAAGCCCTGCCAAAAACTGCCTGGGGATGTTGTTGTTGCTTAAGAGTGGGTTGCTAACTGTTTTGAGAGCCCACCTGCTTGTTTGAGTCCCCTTTAGGTTGTCGCTACTTGTTAAAGTGTCTTTGAGGCTGTTGCTACAGTGTGTGAGTGCACCACTTCTCATTGTTGAGGATGTCGTGGGTTGCTTGTAGGCTGCTACCTAAGCTGTGTGTTGTTTTGTTGGGTTATCACTTGTTTTGTTGGGTCGTCACCTTATTTTCTTGGGTTATCACCTTACCGTGGGTTGTCTTGTTCGGCTTCCATCTTGTCGTGGGGTGTTTCGTGGTTTGTTTGTGAGTTGTCACCTAGGCCGCTTCCTGTTAGTGACTGTTTGTTAAGACCTTTTCCCTTGTTGGGCCGTTAGTTGAGGCTACTACCTCTGTTTGATCAAGGCATTGCCCTTTGTGGGTTGTTGAGTTGGTCATTGCCCTGTGTGGGATGTTTGAGCAGACCGCTACCCTGTGTGAGTTGTTTGAGTTGGTCGCTACCCTGTGTGGGTTGTTTGAGCAAGTCATTGCCCTATGTTGGGTTGTTTGTGATGGTCTCTCCCTGTGTTGGGTCATTTGAGTTGATCTCTATCTGTGTTGGGTTGTTTGAGATGGTTTCTACCTGTGTATGAGTTGGGCCACTGGTTGTGTCTCTTTTATGTGACTGCCCTAAACTATTTTTCTAGGTTGAACTCTTGTTGGTTGTCCTAATTAATATCTTGAGGTTGATCTTAGGTGTCTTGACTTCTATACACCTATCCTACACCATTATCTTTCTCTCATTCTCAGGTAAGTCCATGCCCTCAAGTAAGGGCCAGATCTGTTCCACTTAGTGACTTGTCTCTAAGAGACAAGATCTGGAAGTATTTCTGAGTATAAGGAAGGTTCACCTTAGTTCAATTTGTTTTGTTAATGTATTGTTGTTCATGATTTTATTAGTACTGCTTTTACAGTGTGTTTTTGCAGTTGTTATAGTTTGTTCCAAATCCCTACTTTAACACAGTAATCCTTAAGGGAGTGTTAAAGTTGAAAGAGATGAAAATTATATTTTTTGTTTTGCTACTGCTGTACTTTTTATTTTAGTATTATTTGCATTAAAGTACAAGTTTTAAAAAATTTATGAAAACCCTAAAACTTCAACCATGCCAAAATGATGACTACATAAAGCAACACCCTTTAGACAAGAGCACCCTCCAAGAAAAATTTAAAAACCATGTTTTTCTTCCATTTCAAAGTGATGCACCCTCCTGAAAAAAGAGTCCTTTGTATAGCACGTGTGAGGTAGAATAACTAAAATATCCTTCAAGTGATGTTTCCAAGGCATGAGAACGGACAACTCAACCTCCAATGGCTTTATTTCTTGTGATAAGGATTCAAGAGTGACTTCTTGCATGATTGTGTGCCAAACTCTAACTATCTCCATGAATTAATAGTGCACCCCACAATAATATGGATAAAGGGATGAATAAACTATACTAGGGTGCCAATAAGACAAGCACTCTACACCATTGAGCATAAGCCAACTTCATAAATACATTCAAGGGGGACAAAGACACCCCTCACCTAGGGAAATAGCAATAAAACATATCCAAGTGTGCGAAGGAGGGGTGAAAGCACAAATTATTCACCATTTTTCGACAATAATACACAAAAACCATAGAGTTCTCCCCTCAAAAGGTGATAAATCATATAGGAACATGAATGATACATGGAATATGCCTTCAATCAATAAAGTGCTCTAATTCAAAAGTCCCCAATCTCATCATATAACGATTTCCATGCTGGAACCTAGACAATCCATGATGAAAAGTCACAACACCAACATCTAACCACATATATGTGTAACCAATCATGACAAGTGAATCAATATTTACATGGTATCATCTAATATGACATTTATACATCATCCAAGGTGTAACTAGGACACCCTCACCAATAAACACCTCATAATTTTCATAACTAGAAACTCTAGAAGGGCTACACCAATCCACATCTAACATGCTACAAATTCAGATCTATGACTCTAGAGTCTATACCAATATCTTTTCCCTATCCATCCTCAAAAACACCATACACCTATCCCTTGAAGACAAGACGCTCAATAGCTACCTAGCCATCATCGTGACTAGTGAAACATACCATGAGGTAAGTGTCAAGGAAGTTGTGTGCGTCCATAAATGACTCTTGCGTACCAAGATCATAACAACTGTAGATATTCTATATGAATCACACCACTAACCATATTGATATGAATTGGATGATCATGTGATAATCATGATGTAACACCTCCAAAAGAAACCTTCAACAAGTCGTCAATGCTCCTCCACACCTTTGTCCTTGCCTTAGATTATAAGTGGTGTTTGGAAAGATAGAACAACGTGCATAACCTCCAAGTGACTCTCACAACTTGACTACCACTTAACTCTAAGGTTCTTCTAGTGTTCTCAATGAAAGAGGAAAGCCCATGAAATGAAAAATGACCCACATCTTCAAGGGTTAACAAAAGACACCAACACAAACAATGAAGAATAATACTCCAATCGGCAACAAAATGAGTGATGAAGGTCTACACCCACTCTGATGCCATGTTGAGATTCATGATTCATATGAGAGAGAAAATCGAATGGAACCAACCTGTAAACCCTAAATCCTGCAATAAACAAGGAGAAAGCAACAATAGGGCAGTGTAGCATAAAAACCCATAATTAGTGCACCTTAGAGAAAAATTACCTAAGAACAAAGAGTTGAAGCATAAGTGCACTACAGAGAGAGAGAGAGAGAATATCACAACTAAAAGAAGAGAGCACAACACTAGATATGGTGCCCATAGGAAAAAGAATAAATCACATATATATAAAGATAAAAGATCAAGATGATACAATGAGAGGTGAGTTGTGCATCTATACACAACTCAAGGGGTAGGGCCTTTTAACCAAGCGGGTTGTTGGGCCCATAATGACCAGTGTTTGAAAACTTGGCCAACTCAGACTCAACCTAGTTGACCCCCAACCAACCCGACTCATCCCTTGAACCAATTCGAGTGACAGGTTTGATACTGAACTAGTCGAGTTTAGGTATGACTTGGTTGGTTCAGTACCAAAGTGGTCAACTCTACCGAATTCGTACCAACCTTTCCAAGTTGGTGTGGGACAGCACATATCACACACATGACACTTAAATTCAATTTTTTTTAAATTAACCTAGAAACCCAAACTCTAAGACTCTAAACCCACTTCATTGTCGAGTAAACCTACTTTGTAGGAATCCTAAGAATCATAGCACTATTTGGGAGTAAAAAAGAACTTGTTTGACAATGACACAAGCTAACCTGGAATGATAATATAAAAAATTTAAAGTAAAAGGGGACCTTTTACTTTAAATTTTTTATATTATCATTAGTTGTTTCAGGATGTTTGAGAGCGGTTCCCACTTCATTGGTGATTGGACCTCATATGATGAAAATAGAATTTCACAGAGGGGTTCCAAGTTCCAACCTCATTGGTGATTGGACCTCATATGGTGAAAATAGAATTTCACATCCCACCCAAAATTCAACAGAGTTAGCAATTTTCATAATTTCAGATAATTGTACTGCACCAAATTGAAGACAAGTCCACTAAATCATCAAAAGACGCCAAAAGTCACCCTACTCTTCAATTGCATGCCACCTATGAAATACATACCTATTAAAAAATAGACATGCTAGAGGATGGTCCTATAGCTCATGTCGAGGATCGCATTTCCAACAATGGTGATAGGTATCATGATTGATCAATATGTAGTAGTCTAGTACCTTGTGGCACATTGTGTTTTGGATTCTAGAGGCCATTTAAAGCTTTGTTGATTATATATTTTGTTTTAAATGGCCTCTAGAATCCAAAACACAATGTGCTACAAGGTACTAGCCTACTACATATTGACCAACATGATCAATCATGAAACCTATCACCACTGTTGGAAATGGGATCCTCAGCATGAGCTATAGGACCATCCTCTAGTGTGAGTGCAATACATATGTGAAACAAAATATATAATCAACAAAGCTTTAAATGGTCTCCAGAATCCAAAACACAATATGCTACAAGGTACTAGCCTACTACATATTGATCAACATGATCAATCATGAAACCTATCACCACTGTTGGAAATGGGATCCTCCACATGAGCTATAGGACCACCCTCTAGCATGGCTATTTTTTAACAGGTCTGTATTTTGCAGGTGGCATGTAGTCGAAGGTTAGGGTGGCATTTGGCGTCTTTTGATGGTTTAGTGGACTTGTCTTCAATTAGATTCTTCACATATTTTGTCTCTAATTGTTTGGAATCTTTAAAATATTTTTTTCCATTAAAATTCTGATATTTTATGTATTTTTTAGTAAATCTAGTCATTAAGATTAAACTAGTCCGAGTCATGGTCGAGTCCAAGTTGACCCTCAACCGATTCCAAATCCATGTCCAAGTTCTAAAACATTGATTAATGATTAGATCAACCTTAACCACCAAGGAATCACATGAGTGTTGACTAAGATTACCTAAATTAGGCCAACCTAGTAATACATTGATAATGTTTAGGAAGTACAACCAGCCATGGCCGCAAGTGAGGCTTACATCATCATCTTAATATCTTTTTGTTCTTCACTGACCAAGGGGTTTTCTTTGTTGTAAGATTATATTCTCATGCCAAGTAAAGGTTTAGTTACACATGCAACATGGTTAGGACAAGCATCCAATTAAAAAGTATTTCGACCCAATGACTGATCAACTCCACAACATACCATACCACAAGACAAGGGTACTAGCTGGCCTGTATGAGGGAGAAAAGGCCCATTTTTACACAACCGATTTCTTTCTTATTGGAATCGGTACATACCTGCACACTCATACTTCTGTCAGTTGAAGGGTTATAACTTATAATCAATAATAAATCAAGAATGTTATTCTAATTAACTGACCAGCCTATGCCATAGAATCCTATCTGGACTCTACTGTCCAATAGGGTTATAAAAATAGGGCAGGACATAAACAATAATAAACTAATAAAGCAAGCAAGAAAATATTTGCTTGGATTCTTCAACTGTAACATCTTCCAAGCCCCAAGAATATGGTTTGTGTCAAAATAATCAAGAACTATTCAAAATGAAAAAGATGCACTGTTCGGGCTATTCATACTACTCTTATAACAATCAAAAGTTTCAGATAGGATTAGTAAAATTTCAGCAATATTTAAATGCTTGCTACTAGTCTCTTTCTAGTAGTGATGAAAACACAACCAAAATCATATGTCACATTTGATAATCACAGACTTTTTGTTGGCAACAAGTTGTACTAATGTGTTTTTTAAAGACATTTCAAGATGCTTAAACAAATTAACTTCATTCAATCAAAGATATAACTTATTTCATGAGCAATATCATCTTACTGTTTGATTGCTGGAAACTAATAGGAAAGCTGTGTATACTTGTAAAAGTAAATAGAAATGCAGAATAATAAAAGAAATGCAGTTGAAAGAACAATGAATTTACCTTGTACCCATCAAGAGCACTTTGAACAAACTGGGAAATCTCCACAAATACCTCTTCTTGCCCCGCATCAGGGCCAAATACTTTATCAAAGGTAAATGAATATTTCTGTCCTGGAAAGAGAAGCAAGAATCAAAAATAGTGTATAAGACACATGCCTAGATACAACTTTGAGAAAGAACTGTTGTAAGATGAAAGTGGGACTTCAGAAGAATGGCATACAAAGAGACATTGAAACTACCAAGAGCAATATGACTTCTTGAAAACTTAGTACAGTAACTAACCTGGACCATATATCAGATCAATGCCTCTGCCAACAAGTTCACCTGACGTAGGATATTGCACAACTGATGACTCCATACCTTTGGATTCTTCAAAAAAAAGTGGCCTTACTCTACAGAAAACCCTTACATTGCCTTTAAGTTCCTAAAACAAGTTTTGCCAGATTGATTAATTTACTATGATTACAACATGGATATGGTGTTCTGCAATCCAAGAAAAGCAGCATTACATTACCAAGATGGTGTTGTGCAAGCTCTTCCGCAGTAACTCTCCTTCAAAATTTTGAAGCTCAGCCTCTGCCAGCGATCTTTGAAGTTCTTTGATCTTCTGCTTTTGCTCAGAATCTTTCCTTTGCAGTTGCAAGACCGATGTTTCAGATATCTGGAGACACAAACCACAACCTTTCTTTGTGACATTTATTCCCACAGTAACACTAAGCAACCCAAACACATTTACTTGGCTATCCAATGTTTCAAGATTTCTATGCATTCATGATTGAGATACCTGTAACTTATGGTTTGCAACTTCAAGCTGTCTGCATAAGGCTATTTTCTGTTCACCCTGTGAGTGGAAACACTTCTGTGGCATGGTAAATCTAAAATTTTAAGAAAAAATTCTGGGCATGAAATCCCACATTCTGTACCTCTCAATAATCAATGGAATCTCCAGTTGACACTAAAATTTACCTCTATAGTTGTTGTTTTTTTGGCAAGTTGTTCATTTTCTGCAGCAAATTTGCTCATGCACTCCTTGTATTTCAGAGTCTCAGTTGTCAATGTCTCCACTTGTGCAGCCTGTTGATATCTAACACTGGTACTACATCGAATCTCTCCACGGAGTTGTTCAATCTCTTCCATAAAGGTTTTCTTCTGATTTAAACCTTCCTGTAGAGAGGCCTGGAAAGTTGGAAACATATCATCATTTTGAGAGTTACTTACAGTTAGAATTATAAACATGAAATCCAGCTCAATCAACGTGCTTGATTGAACAAAATAGCAAAAATATACATGTTTGAAAAGAAATGGATTTTAAGAGGTTAAACGTTTTTCAGTGTAAGGCTATAAACAGAAGTCAATAAACCAGAAATTTAATAGAATATGACCCCTCCTCCGTGAGAGGCAATGCTGTCCACAATCTAAAACTCCCCTCATTAGATGGATATGAGTCTTTTAAATTAGTAAAGTAGCTTGTTTGTAGTTGGACTATGATAGCATGATAAGAAAATGTTTACCGGGTGGAGTGAACTGCCTCTCCCTGAGCACTTCCTAAATGGTGAACTTGTAAGTTGTAATTACTGTTAGACTTTATGAGGTTAGTGCTATTTTTAGAATGTCGGTTAGTGTTTAGTTATGCTTGTAATGATTCAGTTTGGTTTGTTGGTGGAGATTGAAAGATTCTCTCCAACTCTTATAGTGCGATGTTGAGATATTTCCTCAGCAGGTTGTTATTCCGGTTGTGTATAATGTTGATTTTTCCTAAGCAGCATCGAGAGCCATTCTCTTGGAGAATGGAGACACCTGGTCAGTTACCAGGAACTTGTACCAGTCCAATACTGGGGAACTCGGCCTAGATCTGACTGGCTATTCTTTGAATGGAGGCACCTAGTCAGTTACCAGGAATATTGAACCAGTCTAGGACTGGGGGACTTAGCCTAGAGCTGAGTGGCCATTCTTTGAATGGAGGCACCTGGTCAGTTACCAAGAACTTGAACCAGTCTAGTATTGGGGGACTTAGCTTAGAGCTGATGGGCCATTCTTTGAATAGAGGCACTTGGTCAGTTACGAGGAATTTGAACCAGTCTAGGACTGGGGGACTCAGCCTAGGGCTAAGGGCCATTCTCCGGGAGAATGGAGACGCTTGGTCAGTTACCAAGTATTTGACATTGAGTCAATTGATGCAACCTAGGGCTGATGCACCTGGTCATTTACCAGGTTATCACTATAAGCCCTAAACCGGGTCTGGGCATGTGATGCACTCCTATCCTTGAGCTATGAGTTGTGTGGTCTTCTCCAAGGATTAGCTACCCTTGGTTAAGACACCTAGTACCCAATCTTAGTGGCACAAGGAGTTCAAGTTAAAAGCATAAGTAATTCTCCCTATTTATGATGATGTACTTTGAGTGGGCATGAAGGACCCTTATGACCACTTGTCTTGACCATAGAACACATGAAGGACCCACACGCCCTTAGCCTTGGTCCATAAGGAAGACCAAGAGGCTAAAGTCAAAATACAAGAAGACTTATTGTACCATACGAAGTCAAAGTAAAAATACCAATGTTCCACGGAGTTTCCGGGGCGGGGGAGCATGGGAGCGAGGAAACGCACAAGGGGGGCGTGTGGAAGCTACCTCAAATTTTAAGGAAATTTCGGGGAAACGGGGGGGACATCGGAGTTGTAAAAATTAATTTAAAATATAAAAATGATAAATTCCAACAGTAACTATTACCATGTAAAACGTAAACTAAAAACTAAATTCATCATTATGGGGTGTACATCTATTAGTTATTACCATATCAAATTTCAAATTTGTAAATGATACTGAACTATGTTACTATACCCATGTAAAAACTAAAAACTAAATATCATAATTATCATTATGCAATGTATATCTAAAGTCAAATTTCAAATTTGTAAATGATACTGAACTATGTTACTATACCCATGTAAAAACTAAAAACTAAATATCATAATTATCATTATGCAATGTATATCTAAATTTAAATTTCAAATTTGTAAAAGATAATGTAACAAATACTGAAGTCTGAAATAGTCAAATAGATACCAAACAATGAACACAAAGAAGTTAGAACTTAGAAATTGTGAGAGGATAGCGTTAGGAAGGTCTTAGACTCCTAGGTTAGTCTAGGATTTAATTTAATTTTTGTTTAATCATGTTTTAATTTTTTTAACATTTTTTTAATATTTTAATTTGCATTTATTTTTATTGTGAAAGATGAAAATATGGGGGGTGCGGGGGGACGAGGAGACGCCTAGAAGCCCCCCTAGGGGGAAACGCGTTCTGCACTTGGGGAAACGCGGGAAAACGTGTTTCCCCGATTTTCCTCCAAAAGGGGGACGTGGGAAAACGTTTCCCCAGGAGTTTCCATCCCGGAAGCGTGGGGGGAGTGAGGGAGCGCGTTCCCCACCCTACGGGACACGTCCCCGTGGAACACTGAAAAATACAAGAAGGTCCTGTTGAGGCCTGGAAAATCGCAGGTAACAACAGCTAGGGATTCTCCCCAATAAACGTTCCCAACTAGCTCGTTATTGTTTGGTATGGGGAATCCGTCCGGTTTACGGTCCGGCTACCATAGGTTAAGTAACAAATTAAAGGTTTTACCAGTTACAGCCCGGTCCACCATGTATATTTTTAGTTTTTGTGTTTAAGTATGATATGCAAGTGCCCATCTAAAAATGCAGATTGATAGAGATAACGAGGAGCGGTCACAACGTGATGCGCAGGTTCTTACCTCTCGTCTTAACTCTCTCGCATCTAAATCACACACAACAAGA
>LPNX010070202.1:637404-665126 GCA_001517045.1 Pseudotsuga menziesii | reverse complement strand
ACCAAGCTTTCTCCAACAGGAAACTTGTAATTCTTTATTGCAAAAGGAAATAGTTCTTCTTACAACATACTCTCACAAATCTATCTGGGAAAAAGTCCTCTTGACATCTAACTCTCCTATATTTATACAAAACAACAAACCTTCGGGCTGCCCTCCGGTGACCTTTGGGCTCCCCCAACCGTTTAATTCCACAATTGTCTTTTAGTGAGTGTTGTACAATGCGTTACATTAAACTAAATTTTAATAGCACTTTTATAAAGAGGGACCAATTTGGTCGCTGATGAACTTTTCCCAAGCCTGGGCCTCTGCTACTATTGATTATGCTTAGTAATCCGTTGGTCCTTTTTTAGATCCTGTTGAACTTAGACCTTCACTTTCTTCTTCTTTTCTCTATCTCTGCTTCTTCATTCTTCAGCCATTTCCTTCCTTGCTGCCTCCCTTTTAGACATATCTTCTTTGCAGCAGCAATCATCCTGCCATAAACACAGCCTGTTCTTAGACCACTTAGCGTTTGGCAAAGTAACCCAAACTGTATCAAAACATACATCCTGTAAATGAACTATCGACAATATTAATGCATGAAAAGAAAAAATGATAATGCAAAGAAAATCCTGCAAGTTCGTATCTTGAAATCCGCTAAATCCACTGTCCAAACTAAAATCACAAACCCGAAAAACAGACTCCTTATCTCAATCCAGGCCGCATCTGGACTAACTCGAAATCCTCCGAAGAAAGCATGAATCACAGCAATGTAACCGCTAATCCGAACCCTAAACTGCGCTCCTTCATCTCGGAGAAAACTAGACTCGACCAAAACCCACGAAACAACTCTGCCATCATTAAAAAGAGTAGAAGCACATAAAAAAGGCGGGAAAATCCTCTCTGCAAGCAAAACTACTAAGCATCGGGCAAAAACAAAACTCTCATCGGCGGGCGGAAGCACTATAAGCATCGGACGATTAGTTCGCTAAGGAGCCGCAATGGCGGAAAACAATCGGACTACGGCTTCCGCAATCAAATGAAAACTTCGGCGATCGAAGTTTATAAAGATTACGTATCGGTGGCTCAAGACACAAGATAATCCGCAATTTTGGCGAGACAAAGCTGAAAGTTTCCGCAATGTCGGTGGTATAAAGCACTAAATGTCATCGAAGTCGCGTATCGGAAATCGAGACCACTAATGCATCGGCAGGATAGTTCACTATGCAGCCACAACGGCGGGAGACAGACTGACTACGGCTTCCGCAACAATAGAAAATCATCGGCGATCGGAAGAACTAAGGACAACGTATCGGCAAGTCAAAGCTTAACGCTGCCGCCGTGTCGGCAACACAAAGGACTAGCCCTCCGATCAGAGTCGAACATTGTTCCAATAGCGATAAAGTCAAATCATCGAAAAACAAAAGGTTTGAGTAATAAAACCACAGAATCAGCGAGGATAAAGACTGTTCATCAGAATGTTCTATGTTTTCCCTCCGAAATGGCGACGATATAGAAGACTAATGCCCCGACGCAAACATTAACAGACTTCTGACAGCGAAAAATTATCGAAAAAACAAAGCGTTTTAAGCGTTCAAAAGACTTTCGGCTGGGCAGCGATAAAATTAGTTCATTTCACCTCCGAAACAGCGACGGCATAGAGAACAAAACTCCGACTCAAACTTCGACTGACCTCTGATAGTGATAAAACAAAATCATCGAGAGAGCAAATGTTAAGCTTTGAAAATAAGCAAGCTCCGCAATCAAAAGCATTTGCTAGACAAAAGCAGATTTAGATCATCCAACTTCTACAACAAAGAAAGCAGAGGGAAACAAAGTTCAGGGAACCAAACAATCCCAGGCAAGATAAAAAATCAAAAAGGAGGGTCCAAAAATTTTTTAAACTTGGGAAAAAAGTTGTCGCTGCAACAATTGGAGACTACCTGGTGAACACAGATCTCTGGGCAATTTCTTCCTTAAGTAACAGACTGTTTGACAATAAAACCAACATGTTGAATTCTTCTAGATGTCTGGATTTCCCAAATGTCAAATGTATGTACTTTATAACATTGATGATAGTCCAATTTAGGGAAATGGAAACCAAAATTTCAAAGTCCAGATAACTCTTTTAAGGCAAGGAATATGAGTTTCATTTTTACCTCCGTCTTCGGGTAGCTTCCAGCTTGGACACCACAGGATTGTAACATATGGTAAACAGAAATATTCGTTTGTTCCTCATTCCCATGCCATTTTGCACTTTTATGCTTTTGGACTTTTTTGTTCTTTCTGAGTCCTCCTACATGCCTTCTTTCTGAATTTTTTATTCAGGCTCCTCTATCCATAGTGTCCTTTTGTGTGAGAGATGTATTTAATTTTCAGCTCACGGACGGAGAAGAACTTTGGCAACTTTGTACTCATATGATTCAGTACTTTTTTTTTATACATATTACTTTCTTAGGAGTTTTTTGACTCTTATTTGCATTTTTGGCTTTCAATTCTTGGCATGGGATCATTTATATATAATATACTATTTACCCTGCTTCCTTTCCATGGGTCTTTTGCTGTCACCCCCTAAGACATTTTAAAATGTGAGATGGATGGAGCCTCGAAATAGTATTCCAGACCTTTTGATCCTGAGTTATTTTACAAGGATTAAGTAGGACTTCAATGTGTTCATAGCCATTTAGGAAAACTGCTAAACTAGAAGAAATTCTTTTAGATAAATCACTAGTACACAGTCCTAAAATCAAGGATTTTAATTAATCCAGAATTCTGATGCTCTCCATGCAACCAAAAGTTTGCTTCTTTTATTGAAATCAAACAAAATCTAACTAAAAACAAACATAAATAAAATAAATCAAAAATAAACAACCAAATTAGTTTATTTATGTACAAAATAAAACAAAAATCAGGAAAAATAATATTTGAGAACTAAACCGTTAACTGGTAAGTTCTCTTCCCACCCCTATAAATCTTGCAACTTGTAGGTTGAGGGGCCAAGCTTTGCCGCAATCTGAAAAGGGTCTACCCATAACTGTTGAAACTTCGTGTGCTTCCCCTTTTCATCATGCGGGTGATCCCACTTAAGAACTAGATCTCCCACTTCAAATTCCTTTTTTCCAGCTTCTTATCAAACCATCGTTTCACTACTTCCTGTTGATGCTTAAATCGTTCTCTGGCTTTGGACCTAGACTCGTCCGCCTTCAAAAGATTATAGATTCTAATCTGTAGGATTTCGTTATCTGTACCTCTAGACTCCTGAGCTATTATGGAAAATGGTAGCATAATGTTAGGAGGAAGAATAACTTCTTTTCCATAAACAAGGGTATACGGTGACACACCTAAGGAATTATTGGGTGTGACCCTATCAGCCCAAAGAGCATTCGGTAATGCCAAAGGCCAACTTCTCTGGTTTTCTATCACAGTCTTTTTTAAGATCCTAATCAGATTCTTGTTTGTAGATTCTCCCAAACCATTTCCTTGTGGGTAATAGTTTGCAAAATAATGCAACTTGATTCCTCTTTCATGAGCAAATGCACTTAATCTAATGGAAGAAAAATAAGTAGCATTATCAAAAACCAGGGAAATTGGAACCCCAAACCTGGTCATAATATGATCTTGCAAGAAATCCATAATCGCATCTTCATTCACTTTACGTAACAGAATGGCCTCGACCCATCTAGTGAAGTAGTCAATTGCCGTCAAGATGTATTTGTGTTGCAAGGAAGAATTTGGTTTTATCTCTCCAATGATATCAATTCCCCATTGCTCGAATGGTTCTGTTATCATCACAGGCTTCAATGGTCCTACTGCTTTGGCTTGTCTTCCCCCACACCTCTAGCAGATATCACATTTTCTGACATGGGCATGCGCATCGTTGAACAGTGTGGGCCAATAATATCCGGCTCTGAGAATCTTATGGGCTGTCGTATCTCCGGAAAAATGACCTTCAGCAGGCCCATCATGTAACTCTGTTATGACCTTCTTTGCATCTTCTTTCTCTAAACATCTGAGAAGAAATCCATCATAATTCTTTCTGAATAATATTCCATGAATGATCTGATATGAAGCTGATTTAAGGCGCAATGCTCTTCGTTGTTTGGAATTCCAATGTTCTGGCAACAATCCTTCCTGAAGGTAATGAACAAGGTCTCGGTACCAGGAATCTGGAGCTATGAAAAGAGGACATACATCCATCATATGTAACTCAGCTTCATTGTCCCAATTGTTTTCTTCATTGTCTTTACCTTCAGCCATTAGTTTGCACAATCCCTGCCCCTTTACTATGGATGTTGGTTTGAATTCGAGATCATATTCTTGTAAAGCTGTTACCCAATTGCCACTTCTTTCTCCTAATTCCTTTTGTACAAAAAGAGATTTTACAGCTGGGTGTGGAACTATTACCTTAGTCCGGTTCTTAAGTATGTATGGCCTGAATTGTTTTACCAATTTGAAAACTGCATAAACTTGTTTATTCACAGCTAGGTAATTCAATTCGGACCCCTGTAGACCAGTGCTCATAAATGATATGGGGTACTCATCTCCCCCATCTTCCTTCTGAGTAAGCACCGCTAGCAATGAATCATCACACGTGAAAGTGTACAAAATAAAATCTTTTTCGAAATTTGGACTTTTAAGAGATGGTGCATGTGCAATAGATGTCTTTATCTTACTGAATGCATTCTTTTCCACATCAGTCCATTTGAATTATACACTTTGTTTCACCATTTGCTACAAAGGTTTGACAATTTGAGCAAAATCCGGTACAAACCTTCGCACGAAATTAATTGTCCCCATGAATGATTGCATACATTTTTTGTTGTGGGGTAAAGGGATCTGTTCGATGGCCTTAATCCTTTCTAGGTCTATGGAGATCCCTTTTTTAGAAACAACGTGACCCAGGAGCTTTCCTTCTATAACTGCAAACACACATTTCTTGGGATTCAGTGAGATACCATATTTTCGACAACGTTCGAAAATTTGTTTTAGATGGAATGCGTGTTCTTCTCTTTTTTTTGAAAATATCGTGATATCATCGAGATATACCACAACACTACGGCCAATCAGACCGCGGAAAGCTTTATCCATAGCCCTCTGGAAAGTAGCTCCAGCATTTATGAGTCCAAAGGGCATTCTTTTGTAAGCAAAAGTTCCCCACCTTGTTCTGAATGCAGTTTTAAGTCTGTCTTCTTCAGCTACTAACACTTGATTATAGCCAGAGAATCCATCTAATAATGAAAATAACTCAAAACCCGAAACCATCTGCAATATCTGTTCCATGGGTGGGACTGGATAGTTGCCTTTATCCGAAGCACGATTTAGGTTTCTGAAATCCATACATAGCCTGATTTCTCCAGATTTCTTCCTTACTGGCACCAAATTCGAAACCCATTCCGAGTGTCTGACTTTGAATATAATTTTAGCATCCAATAATTTTTTCACTTCACTCTGAATTAAAGGCTCCAGTTTCGGATGCATTTTTATCAAAGGCTGTTGATAAGGCTTGACTCCAGATCTAATAGGGATGACGTGTTGTATAATCTTGGTGTCATATGTTTTAAGCTCTTCATATGTCCAGGCAAACACATCTTTGTACTATTTGAACAAACTAATGAACTTATTTCTTTCACCAGGAGAGCAACACTTTCCCAAATTTACATATTTGGGCTCAACTTTAGTTCCTAAATTTATCAGCTCGAATTGTAAAGAAGAGCTATGAGTTCTGACATTTGTTGGTCTTCTGAATTTGTTGTCTAAATCAAACATCCGCTCTAAGGTTCTGACCCCTTTAGGAATAAAGTTGTCGAATTTTAACTCAGCTTGGTGTTCTTCATCATCGATAATTGCCCCTTTGAAAGTCTCATCATTCGTCAAAAATTCCAGGATTTGTTGATCATCATCAAAAACCCGTAAATTGGTGATCATGTCTGGAACCGAAGGCCTGAAAAGTAATTCAATAGAATATCTATTATTAGAAGGTACAAGCCTTGCAGCTGAGGTAGCTAACAAGTCAGCTGCCGCATTCTTTAGTCTAGGAATGGATACAATATTAAATGCATAAAAAATTTTAAGCAAATCCCACACTTCATTCTGATAAGCTTTTAAATGAGGTGAAATGCAACGTATCTGATTTCAAATTTGCTCTACAATTATTTCAGAATCACCATACACTTTCAGATTTTCTACTTTTAATTCAATTGTTTTTCTTAGTCCCTGAACTAATGCTTCATATTCGGCTGTATTATTGGTACATTCAAACTCTAATCTACATGAAAGAAAATGTTTATTTTTCTTTGGATCAATCAGGACACAGCCGGCTCCTGATCCTTCCAACGTTTTAGATCCATCAAAAAAAAGTGTCTGAAAACTATCTACTTTACTGTACTTGAATCAAAAACTACATCTGAAACTAAGTCTACTATTTTACAATCAATCTCATCAACCCGTGAAAATCGAAGGAGATCGGGCTGGGTGTCTGGTGTACTGCTGGCTTCTTCCGCTTGGTAGTTTCCCGGTTCTAGTTCAATGAAGTAATTTCCCAATACAGAATTCACTGGTTCATTTTTACCCTCCAACTGAGTAACATTGTGCTTCATGTGGGGCTCTCTTAATACTTTTATTTGAATGGGACTTCGCTTATAAGGCAACCACAGATGTGACCAATCTGATGCAAAATATCCATTTAGCTTTGCTGACCAATCCCGACTCAAAACAAGTCCATAAGCCTCAGGTATGTCTACTACTACAATATCGATGAACTGACATACCTTTTTATTTGAAGATAATCAAATCAGAACATCCTCCATTTCCCCAATTACCTTCACAGTTGTTCTATCTAACTGAATAACCTGCCAGGTAAATGGTTTAGGTTGTCCATTTATCTTCTTGCAAACTTAAAGTGGCATAACATTGATTGATGCCCCTAAGTCTACTAAACAGTTGTGCACGTTATGGTTGAAAATTTCAAAAGTTAGGAGAAATGGTGGGGTTTTGTATTTAAACTTACCTCTCACACTTGCTTCACCAATTTCTTCTTCTTCAGGTTGGTTGTCAATGGGAAGCTTTTCCTCTAGTACTTCGAGTGCTTTTAACAATTTTTCTTTCTACTAAGGCACATTACACATTTCAAACAGTGAGATATTTTCCTTAGCCCTTTTAATATCTTCGACAATATTATACTCCATCTTATGTTCTTTGAGATTCTTTTTAACATTATCAATCTTCTCTTCAACAGCCTTAACAGGCATGTTGATTTTCTTTGGATTTTGACTCGTAATGGTGAATTCAGGTATTTTATCAACTGTGGTGCTCTTCTGAATTTTCTTTACATTCTCTTGAAGTCTCTTAATTTTCGGGAGTACTGACCTATCTTCTTTTATCAAACCCCGACCTCTTGTTGTCACATTGGTTTTTGATATCTCCTCATGTTTCAGATAACCTTCTTCTTCGGTATCAAACATCGAGACACAGTCCCATAAAACCAGAGCATCCTCTTCTTGTTTTTATGTGAGTTGCTTATTTTTTTCTTACTCATCAACTTCTGTTAGTTTGGAATCCAATAGCTGATTCTTACCGCATCTATGTCCTTGGACAAAGGTACATTGAAGTCGGTAGAGAAGTAATATTCCATGAGGAAGCTGTGTTCCATCAAACAAAAAAGCTTCTAAAAGATGTCGAAGACTCCCCTTTTGAGATCCCAGATTCAGAAGTTTAGAAGGAGGAAGAAGATGTTGAGCCTCAAATTCCAAATGTGCCTGAAGAACCTGAAAGTTTAGATGAAGAACTACTTGAGGTCCCTCCTTCCAAAAGGAGACCTGCCTAGTACCGAGAAATTGTGCAAGAAGCTGAGAAGCATAAAGCTCCTCCCGAAACTTCAAAGAAAGCATAAGGCCACAGAAGTACTCAAGCCTTATGAGTAATCTCATAAATGCAAAACCCTCTACATACAAAGAAGCAGCAAGCCAACAGGTATGGAATGATGCTATGATTGAAGAATACAGTTCAATCATGAAAAATGATGTGTGGGAAGTTGTTCCCAGACAACCAAGAAAGTCAGTGGTAACATCGAGATGGCTCTACAAAATCAAGCATGCTGCTGATGGCAACATTGAGAAGTACAAGGTCAGATTTGTAGCTCGTGGCTTCACTCAAAAGGAAGGCATAGACTATGATGAGACCTTTGCTCCTATCGCCAGATATACCACTATCAGAACCATCATCTCTCTTGCTGCTGTGTTCAGATGGAAAGTTCATCAGATGGATGTAAAAACAGCCTTCCTCAATGGCAAAATTGATGAGGAAGTCTACATTGAACAACCAAAAGGCTTTGTGACTCGTGGAGATATGTCCCATGTGTGTAAATTGAAGAAAGACTTGTATGGGCTCAAACAGGCCCTGAGAGTTTGGTATGCAAGGATTGATGGCTACCTTCACAGCTTGGGGTTCTCCAAATGTACTGCTGACTCCAATTTGTACTTTAAGGTTGTTCATAACCATATCTTGATCCTATTCTTGTATGTGGATGACTTGTTCCTTACTGGAGAGGAACAACTGATAGCTCAATGTAAGAGGGAGCTCCTATGAATTTGAAATGAAGGATCTTGGTTTGATGCATTATTTTCTTGGCTTGAAAGTCTGGCAAAATCCAGGCGAGATCTTCCTAACTCGAGGAAAGTATGCAGTTGATATTTTGCAAAAATTTGGGATGCAAGACTGCAAGTCCATTAGACTACCCATGACAATGAACTTGAAGAAGTTGCGTGACTCAGCCATCAATTCATAGGATGTAGACTCTACTCTGTATCGACAGCTCCTTGGATCTCTGATGTATCTCGTGCACACGAGACCAAATATTTGTTACACAGTAAATGCTCTGAGTCAGTTCATGTCCGACCTGAAGCACATACCGAAGCACATACACTGGGTAGCTGCTAAACATGTACTCAGATATGTGCGAGGTACTATCACTTATGGGCTCATGTATACTTCCAGCAGTAGAGTAATGTTAGTCGAATATGTTGATTCTGATTGGGTTGGCAATGCAGTAGTCCAGAAAATCACTTCAGGTTACTGCTTCAGTATGGGATCTACAATGATCTCTTGGTCCAACAGGAAACAAGGTTCCATAGCTCAGAGTACAGCTGAAGGTGAGTGTTATCCACTAATTCTGCACTTAGTGGATTTCCAGTGAGCCGCCAGTGATTGAACATGATGCATGTTCATTGCCAGAGTTCAGAACTTCAGTGTGTTCCAGAGTTAGCCAGTTTTGGCTAGCCTTTTTTATTTTTTTGTCGAAAGGACCATGCCCCATGGGGTTGTAATAAAGTGTACTAGTAGGGGGGTCTTGAGTGGCTTGGTTCCCTTAGACTTAACAATCAAATAGGGTATTCCAAGGAGTTTTTTCCCTTGTCGATTATTTCTTTGTCTTTAGCCGAGTTATAATCAATGAGTTTTTCTCCTGCTACCTCCAAAGCTGGAATGCCCAAATTTGGCGGTTAGGCTTTGGGGGGTTATTAGAGTCCAACATTAAAATATGAACCTACTAGACACTATTGGTATGTTCTATGGTCATTTCCTAGGTCCCGGGATGCATCAAAACATTGTTCGAAAAAAAAATTCCCTGACGTCCTTGAATTTTTATTTTTTATTTTGACTATAGAGAAATAATTAAATTTTTCAATTAATTAAACCATTTTTCCTATGGTTTAATTGAAAATTTTCAAAATGTAATAATTAAGTGGTCTAGGGGTGTATTTTGGCAAATAAAGACTTGTTTTCTAAGCCAAAACACTCATTTAACCCCTATATACACTTTTCCTAAGTTTTAAGTGATTATTTATCACTTTAAGTGAAATTCTCTCAAAAAAAGGCAAAAAGTGAATAAAAAATTAGAAAAAGGAAAAATATGGAGAAAAAACACATCCCTAAATCATTGGGAACTTGTCCCAGACATGTTACAAGTTAACTAAGAATGATCTTGGGGCTAATTGGAGACTAAATCAAAATCAAATCAAGTCGATTCCAATCAAATCCATGAGGGGGCGAATTTCTCCTTAGAGGGGCACCATTTAGCCATGATAGAGCTCACCTCTTGTTGTATATGTGTCATAGAAAGAGGCGGGGGTGACCTACCTTATGAGAGGTGTCATCTACCACCTCTAGTTCACTCTAGTTCGCCCCCAATCATCTCAAAAAGCTCCAACACTTGGCAAATTTTCCCCCCTTGGGGTTTGCTCTCATTGTTCCTATTTAAGCTAGGCCTTCTTCCTCATTCCAGATGGAAGCAAGGAACCATTGCTCATGTCCTTTGTTGTTATTATCTGAATAATAGTGAGACTTTGGAGGTCCATTGGTGTTCATGTCACATGGTGAATGGTGTATGCTTATTGAGGTAATCTTGTTTTAATTTGTTTATGCTTGGAGTAAAACTTGTAATCAATCTAGCTTGGACGGTTTTCTTAAACACAGGGTAAATATTTGATGCTTCAATTTATTTACTTATATTTTGGCTTCTTGAGATTCGAGAGTAGCATTGTCTATTAAGTTATATCCATGCTCTTTTGGTTTCCATTTGTTGAATATACTAGATTTGATCCCTTTTTGTGCAACTATGAACAAGTTTTTACAGGTTATGACGTTGGAGTAAGGGGAAGAGCTAAGTTGCATTGCCCTCTTCTTCAAATGTTAAGGAGTCTACAAGTTCTTGTGCCCATTAATACCATACCTTCAAGTCTCAGAAGGATTCAAGCTTGAGCAAAGCTTTCTCTTCTTCCTCTTTCAAACCCAAACTCTCTCTCTCTTTTTCGGTTACTTTTTTATTATGCTTAAGAAGTAGATCTGTCATTTCATGCTTATTATTTGGATCTATCACTCTTTAAGCATTTAGATTTGATTTGTTTTTAAAAGAACTCCATCATTCGACTAGATCTAAAGCTAGGAAATTTGTGCTTACACTTAAAAAATTTGCAAATTTTTTGTAAGTACAAAATTTTTCAACTTCTTTTATTTTTGTATTGTCTTTCCCATCATTTTCTAACACTTTTAGCTTGCTGGTTTTTAGCAAGTCTGCGCATAAAAGTGAAGTTTTGGAGTGACCAAGACCATCAAGGAGGGCTCAGAACAATCTGGTGGACACCCACTTTGCTATAGTACCTTGGTGCACCATTGTAAGCCCTTAGATCTAAGTTTAATGGACTAAGAAGCACTCCATCTTCATCGTACAAAAGAGTTGTAAAAGGATTAAACGAGAGCAATGGGGTAACCAACACCCACATCCCATCCCCCCTGGGGGGATTTGCGTATTTTTGTCATTTTCGTGAATTGTTTTTTTCGAACTCCACCACTTCACACACTCACTTCGTAAGTGCAGGGTGTATACTTTCATTCACATTTCATAGTTTAATCCACTTTTATTATTGTAAAAGTAGTTTAGAAATAAAACCATTCTTTGTCGCCACGAATTATGCTCTCACCACCATCCAAAGGCTTTGTCGATTAGTAGAGATTGATCAGAAAAGTGACACATAAGTTCGGCCGTCATATCTTTTTCATTGGTAGTGTTTTATTTCTTTCATATTCTAACTTGTTTAATAAAATGAATCCAAAGCCTCTTAAACTTCGTTGAAAAGCAAGTCAAGAGCGCTCTCTGTCAAAGAGTCAATGGTTACTTGTACAAAACTGGAATAAAACTACTTCGCTACCGCTACGTATGCTCTACCCTGTTTGGGATACTCAAAAATAATGGAAGCAATCTTTAACACCTCGCATTTAATTTAATCAGCCACTTAATAAAATTAACTACCCAAAAGATAAGCGAAAAGTCGACGCTTCGGTTAGACTTTTTGTGGGAAAATTCCGCCTGGGGAAGCTGGAACCACTGTACTTAGATCTTGGGGGCACCGTTAGGCTACATCCTCGGTTGGTGTAGTGTTGAACACGCCCTTGGGACTTTGGCAGCCAACATGTCCTTGTACGAAGCCACCAAAGCCTAAATTCCGAAAATTCCTCTCTGTACCTTTACGGTATTGTTATCACATATATAGTAGCCGAGATACCATATTCTATTTTTCAGATTCCAGTACATTTTTTAGCCAACTCCCTTACATATGAGATGCTGAGATGAGCATTTATGATGGATCATTATTTTGTTTGATGGACTATAGTACTCTCCCATGCCATGACTAAGTCTCAGGACACTCAGATCTGAGGACTGATGTAGTCATTTAGCCATTTGCAGAGCAGTTTGTAGTGCCCAGATTTGCATCAGTGTTTGCTCATTGGACAGATGTTGGTTCAGATGGATTATTTACATGTTTATGACTCGGCTTATATTATCTTGTGTTATGGTTATCATTGTTCCTATACTCATTTTTGTGACATGTATTAGCATTTAGTGTCATGGTCTGGCGGTCATATAAATATGTGGACTTGAATGTATCTATATTATGTATTGATGTCCCTACTCAAACCTGGAAGTTCTTGATCTATACTCATTGGTTTGACCCTCCTCAGGGAGAATAGAGGTAGTCATTCCCACCATACTTTGGCTTGCTAGTGTTGGTTTCATTATTCACTATCTCCACCCATCCATTACCTTCCAGTTATGTTTTCAACCCGACCTACCACTTGACTTGTGGCATGGAGGACCTTTCCCCACTAGAGCCTTTGTTGGACAAGCATTCTTGTTTATTTGTGTCTTGGCTCTGAGTTGCCTAAGTTGTGTTGGCTAACCTGAAATAAGTAGAGCTGCCATCAATACAATGTATTTGGAAATGAAATGAATATCTTATGAAAATAATCCCATCATGAAAAGTAGTGTTTTTAAACATACGTGAATGCAAGGCTAGCCTAATGAAATTGGCTTTGAAATATATTGAAATGAATATCTTAAAACATTCATGAAAATAAGTGTTTTTCAACATACATGAATACATGAAGCCTAAAATAATAAAAGTCTGTATAATAAATACGTGGACCAAGGCTATGGAAAATCAAAGGCCCAAAAAGCAATGATTCATAAAAGTTCTATCTGAAGATTGTTGGCCTTACTTGTATTTGATTTGGATTGTGAGCATTTGTCAAGGTGAATATGCACCTCTGAACATCACTTACCCATTTGTGAGACACTGCCATCCTCTGTGTTGTTGCTTGTTCGGCATATGCTAGAGTGAGTATTCCCTTTCCATATCCAAAGTGTCACAATGTCAAATTGGTGGTCATCCTTTGGCCTAGCCCTATGAACTTTAGCCTTCACCCTTTACTAGCAAATTGATTACAACTATGAAGTGAGTATAGTCTTGAAAGTCTGGTATGAGTTGTAATAAATAAATGAAACCCTATACATTTGGTTGATAGATCGTCAATGAATGACTGCTAATTGTTATAATTGTTACTTGAATGATTTGTAGAGCATGACTTAACCTTTGAACACTTGCAGCAGATGGATGTCAGCCTAGGTTATATTATATGGTCATTTACAGATTATTATTTTGTCTATCTGGGTATATTGGATATTGTAGATGATCATGCAGAGACATATAGGGTGTGTGAGTATGCATCTTAGATGGATTTGGACTCCCTGAGTCCGATGAGACAGCTTATTTTTGTTAAAGTTTGTGCAGCTGCGAGACCCAGTCTCATAAAAGATGGTACCCTAATCAGTTGACTAGGATAGAGTAAGACCTTAGAAGGTACCCTAGGGCCCCAGTAGTCTCCTAGGATTCTTGGTCTAGGACCAAGCAGGTTGATGCCATGGCAAAGCCGCAAGCATGTGGCTAGGGACCCTATATGCCTCTAGGGTATTCTAGTTTGGAACCAAGGACACGATGTCTAAGTAGAGCCTGCAGGTAGAGGCAGAGATATATTCTGGTCTTAAACCAGGGGCACGATGTCCAAGTTGGTCCTGCAGGTAGTTGATCAACTTTCAGTGTTGTTATCACATATATAGTAGCCAAGCTACCATATTCTATTTTTCAGATACAATACATTTTTTAGCCAGATCTCTTACATATGAGATGCTGAGATGAGCATTTTTTACGGATCATTATTTTGTTAGTTGACTATTATACTCTCCCATGTCAAGACTGAATCTCAGGACACTCAGATTCGAGGACTAATGTAGCCATTTAGTCATTTGCAAAGCAGTTAATGATGCCCAGATTGGTGTTAGTGTTTTCTCATTGGACAGATGATGGTTCAGATAGATTATTTGCATGGTTATGACTCGGCATTTATTATATTGTGTTAAGGTTATCATTGCTCTTATACTCATCTTTGTGACATATACTAGCATTTAGTGTCATGATCTGGCGGTCATAAATATATGGACTTGGATGTATTTGTATTATGTATTGATGTCCCTACTTAGACTTGGAAGTTCCTGGTCTATACTCATTGGTTTTATCCTCCCTAGGGAGAATAGAGGTAGTCATTCCCACCATACTCTGGCTTGCTAGTGTTGGCTTTATTGTTCATTGTCTCCACCCATCCATTTCCTTCCAGTTTTGTTTTAACCTGACTTACTACTTGACTTGTGGCATCGAGGACCTTTCCCCACTAGAACCTTTGTTGGACAAACCTCCCTGTTTATATTGTCTCGGCTCTGAGTTGGTGACAGAATTTGCCTTTGGTGAGTTGGATTGTATGCCTAAATCATTATGGTCGGTTGTCCCAATGTTTGGCACTGTGCAGAACTCCCCCTGGTCACTTGGGATGTTGTCGGCTAAAACTGAAAGCTCATGTACTACTTGTATTGGAAATGTTTATATATGCGCCCATGGAAAATCTAAATTCTAAAATGTGTTTCTTTACATATGTGAGCAAAGGGCAAGAGCAATGAAATGCTAAAATACCCCGTGAAGGGTATAAGAAAAGGTCCCAAAAGTAATGGTTAAATATATGCTATATCCAAATATTGCTAACCTTATAAATTTGAATATGTCCTGGATGAAAGCTGCAGTTAGCTGTGCTTTTAAGCGCTAGTAAAATCCCCAAAAGGTCATATAGGCCAAAAAGGCCATGGAAATAAAAGTGATGGTCCTAATGAACTTGGATCAAACTTGATGTAGACATGATGCCTAAGTTGAATAAGCACTCTCTGAACAACTCAACCATTTGTGAGGCACTGCCATTCCCTGTGTTGTTGTTTGTCCGACATGTGCTTATAGTGAGTATTCCCTTTCCATATCCAAAGTGTCATGATGTTAAGTTGGTAGTCATCCTTTTCCCTAGCCTTGTCAATTTCAGCCTTCACCCTTCGCTAGCAAATTGACTACAACTATGAAGTGAGTATAGTCCTGAAAGTCTGGTCTGAGTAATAATAAATAAAACTCTATATATTATTTGATTGATGTACCGCCAGTGAGTTGACTGCTACTTGTTATGATTGTTACTTAAATGATTTGTAAAGCATGTCTTAGCCTTGTAACACTTGCAACAGATGGATGATAGTCTGAGTTATACTATTGGTATCTGGTCATTTACAAGTGATTATATTGTCTATTGGATATTGTTGATGATCAAGCAAAGACCTAGAAAGGGTATGAGTATGCACCCTAGATGGATTTGGACTCTCTGAGTCTAGTGAGATAGCTTATTTGCAGTTCCGGGCACTTATGATCAGGCTCATTTTTCCCTTCTGATGCAGTTTTGCTTCACAGGATGATGTGTCTGAGCAGGGAGATGTTTTTAGGGGATCTCTTAGGGCACTATATGGGGCATAGGGGGTGCAGCCACTTGATTGTACCATAGTACCCCCATCCCAGAGAGCCTGGTGGGCTCAGTTGGACAACGTAGGTGTTATCTCTGAGGTTGTTTCACCTGTTTATTTTTAAATTTTTTATTATCTTTGGTTTTTATTGTTTTAATTTTGCTTTGTTTTATATTTTATGTTTGATTGATCTTCATTAGGGTTTCTTTCATTACCTAAAATCATCAAAAGCTTCATTCATAAGCCATGAGCCCATGTATGTGCAAGAAAGTATATGTTATATGGTGAATTCTTACAACTGGCAGCATATCCTGAACTGGTAGCATTTTAATTTTTGATGACAGAATGTCAAAATGGCATTTCATTGAGAAGTTTATTATTTATTAATATCAAGGTATATCAAATGATAATAAGCTTTTGTCATATTCATAATTATGGAGCATTTGGTATGGAAATGGTTTTAAACAAAAATGCACCCTCGTCCACGAAATGATGAGTCATATGGTGGCATTTATGGAAGAGTACATGTGTTATCATTTCAAAATTGAAACCGTGGTATTCGCAGGCTCATTGGTTTACGCCTAAGGACATGATGCACATGTTACCATGCTTCTCGGTGGTGCAAAGATTTTGCAACAGCGCCAAAATTTGTTACAGGGAACTGTCATATTATTCTTCCAGCCTGCAGAGGAATCAGGCGCAGGATCAAAAAGAATGATACAAGAGGAAGCACTGGAAAATGTGGAAGGCATATTCGCAATGCACGTTTCCAACGATTATCCTACATATGTGATTGGTTCAAAACCTGGGCCCTTACTCGCTGGCTGTGGATTCTTCAAGGCAGCAATTACTGGAAAAGGTGGGCATGCAGCAATCCCACAACATCCGATTCATCCTATATTGGCGGGTTCTGCTTCTGTTTACAACGTCTCATTTCCCGTGAAGCAAATCCCTTGGATTCTTAGTTAGTATCTGTTGTTGCGTTCAATGGAGGTGGTACACTCAATGTCATTCTAGACTCAGTTACTATTGGTGGCACATTTCGGGCTTTCTCAAATGAGAGCTTTTACAAACTAAGGCAGAGAATAGAAGAGGTTATTTTAGGACAAGCTGTTGTCCATAAATGCACTGCAGTTGTAGATTTCTTTGAAAAAGAGGATCAGTTTTATCCTCCAACCTACAATGACAAGGAAATGCACAAACATGTACACAGAGTCGCGACTGATGTAGTTGGTCTCCATAACTCATTTTTATGGTGGCCTTCTCATAAACGATTGAAAACCCTGGCATTCATGCCTAATTTTCCTTCCACTCCGCACCCGAAGAGAAAGCTTGCCACTGGTAGAACATCAATTTCGAGAGATAAGTTGAAGATGAAGGCGGATAACTTAATTGGGTCCGCCTCCTACTACACAATTATGACTGCTCTCATATTGGGTTCGGGTTCGAGTGCTCTCGCAGAGGAAGTTATTCAACTGTAGGAACCTTCTGGGACTTTTGATGCAGAAGGTCTTGTGAATGTAGTGGCTGGTTTCCTGGACAGATATCCTTTATTCGCATTTGGATTTTCTTTTGTTGTGTTCTTGGTCATTCCCCTCGTATCTGATCTAGCTGATAGATCAAGGAAATGGGTTTCAGCAGAAACTGCTTACTCGAATCTGAGGGACGAAGTCAAATCTCATTTTAAGATAGTGCCACCCATGATGGGTGCAGAGGACTTTGCCTTCTACACAGAGGTTACTCCTGCTGCCTTCTTTTACATCGGAATGAGGAATGAGACCCTTGGGTCCGTTCATTCAGGACATTCTCCTTACTTTATGATTGATGAAAATATTCTCCCCACTGGTGTTGCAATGCACGCTGCAAATAGCTGAAGGATTTCTTAAAGAACATAAACTTAGGACCTCAAAATTCTGATAACCTTGCAGAGGTTCTTAGTGACGTAGCTACGTTGGCAGAGGCTTCTAGAAGCCTGTAGGTGTTAAATTGTTATTTGATTTTGAACATATGTTGTTCCTTTTGACACTTGTAGTTTACTACTTTGAAAAGGATTAACTTCCCAATTTTGGAGGAGGTTCGATCCTGAAATATAGGATCTATTGTTAGTTTGTAGATAGAATATTTTTGTATAAGGAGGTCCCGGCTAAGAGGGAAAAAAGAGAGAGTTCTTCCTTTCAGAAGGAAGCAGGGGACTGGTTGGTAATTTTGGAGGAATGTATGCCCAGCTTTGAGCACTGCCTGTATGACATGGACATTATGCAGCTTCTGTACAGGTTCTAGTTTTGAATGAAACATGATGATGATTTGCTTCTGTATGTTATGAATTGTTTTTCTGATAATTTTGTTATGCATATGGTCGTTCATATTCCATTGCACTAATTCTTATCGTGAGGGACAATTATCTTTATATTTTTATAGACAGTGGCAGTTTCACTTCTTGTCTTCAGGATCATAATGACCTTGATATTGAACTCTGTGATTGTCTCCTATGTTATACAGTTCATGTGGAGTATTTTATAACTCTGATTTTACACCAGCCTATCTTTTCAGTATTTTTCATTTTCTTATAAATACTTGTATTATACCAATGTGTAACATATACCAGCTTAGCTCATTGTAAACTGTGTGATGCTTTTTATAGCTTTTGATTTCATACCAGAATTTTATAATCTGTACAAACAGTTATGCTAGCCTGGTTCCTCATAGTGCTGTGAAGTTCCATTAGCCCTAGTTTGATACCAGCTTATGTTTTCAGTTTGATTTTCATTTGATTTATATATTTTTGAACAAAGATTTCCTTAAGCTTGAATCCCGTAGTCTAGGTTCAACTTTAGGGATAACAGCAGGCACCCTAGGAGGTTGTTTTGGCAAGTTCACATTTCTCGAGGTAGATTAATAAATGATTAAATGGCTAATGAAGAAATCGATTTGGGCTACTGAGGCAAGGAAATGACATGGGATGAGTCATGATGATGAGTGTGATGTGCTCCGCACCTTCTCCAACAGTTGCAGCACCTGATTGGGCCCACACCTATTTTTTGGGCATTTTTATATTATTTTCTGGAGCTTTTTGGGAGGTTCACGATTTCCTCAAGGAGGCACAAAGTCAAAAGATTAAAATATTATATTGTTTTATTGTGCCATGGGGCACCCAGAGGGAGTTAGTTAACACTCCATGAACCCACCATGTGCTTCATTTATTTCTTCTTGAGTGGAGTACCCTCTTTATGGGTGATTTTAGTCCACTTTGGTACTTTATGGTTATATTGATCCATGTATTGTATGTTGAGCTCATATCAATCATTGATTAGAACATTTATATCTTTTAATCTTAGCCACTCGTTTTGAAAGTGGTTAGGATTTTGGTTCTCTCGTTCCTATTTAAAGGAGAGAGCTTCTCATTTGTAAGGGGTCTTTGGCTCTTGGATCTGATTAATAGAAAAACTTTCTTGTGGATATTTTTTGTATCTCCTTTGCATCTGGTGTTCTTAGATGGTGATTGGAAAGTCTTTTGCTTCCTAGCATTCAGGAAATTTGTGTGAGATCTATGTTATTTTGGGGATCATTGTCTTGTCTACAAGAGGGCGAATTCATCTTGAGCGTTTTTGCAGGGGGGTCTCAACTCGCTTGGACTGGTTTCGTCTGTGACAGGGGGTTTTTATTAGTTTCATTGTGATCTATGATTGCATCTTGTTACTTTTCTGTAGATCTTGTTTTTATTTCATGATACGGCAAATCTGATATTGTTGACGTTTGCTTGTGCAGGAGAGAGGGCGCATTGGTCACTTGGAGTAAAACATTGGGCCTAGAAATCACACAGGTCTTCTCAAATTGATCGAGATAGCAGGGATCATCACCTTCAAGGCATCTACAAGGATTTTCAAGTAAGATCTACAGATTAAGTCCTTTCTTCCAGATCTCAACCCATTGACAGATGCTTTTCTTCATTTTCTTGAAAAATCCATAAATAATAAAAAAACCAAAAATACTAAAAAATAAACTGCTTGATCTCTAGACAAACTACTACCGGGTTTTGTAGATCGGGCCTCCCTCTCACCAATTCACCCCTAACGCTGGGCTAATTCTGCCTGGTTTTCCCTAGATCTGAGAAATTGCCTTCTCAAACCCTAGCGCCCCCCATTGAATTTTTTACTTTTTCCGAGATCTGATTTTTCCAGGAAAATAACAACTTGGGTTTGTAGATCGAGTCCTCCTCACTCCAAATCACCTCCAATGCTGAGCTAAATACTAACATGTGGCCCTAGATCTAAGAAACTGTCTTCCAAGACCCTAGCGCTTCTCATCATTTTTCTCACTTTTTCCCAAATCTGATTTTTCGGCATTTTTCCAACTCAGGTTTGTAGATCAGGTCATCCCCATCCCATTTCCCCTCCAACGCTGAGCTAATGGTCTCCAGATTGTCCTGGATCTAAGGATCTGCTTCTCCAAACCCTAGCGCTAGCCACCTTACTGTCGGTTTCCCCTGTAGACTGAATTTTTTGGCCAAATAATTTCTTGGATCCATAGATCAAGGCATTTCCCAGGTGGGTCCACTCCAACGCTGGGCAGTGTTGACACCATTACCCTAGGTCCAAAAAGCATTGATTTCCAACCCTAGCGCTAGCCCCTCTTTGGCCTCTTTTCCTTGCAATCTGATCTTTCCCTGATGAGTCGGAAACTTTGATACTATCACATTTATCATCGAGTCTATCCATTGGTACTAGATAGCCCCAATCCCGTCCTTGACCTCCCCGCATTGGTCACATTTCCCAAGGCAACGGATATCCTCACTTATTGCTAGTACCTCAACCCTAGATCTAGTTTTCACCTGATAGGTCATATGTGTCCCACTTTGGATCGAACCTCATACTTCCTAAGCCCTGATCCAAAGCCTTGGCTCACCTCGTGACATCATCCATAGATCTAGGGTTCCCTTTACCTTACACCTTACGTATCTTACAGTCCATTTGATCTAATCTGGTGTCTAGGTCTGATCTCTCCTGTCGGGAGTAGATCTGGGTCTCCCCCTTTGTTGTTTTGGGCTAAGACACATAAAGTGAAGGTTGCGTTGATTGGCATGACAACCATCCATTTGGGGGTCTAGACAGTCTTGGTTCCACCTCCCTAGTTGCTTGTCCCTCTACCATCCATCCTGGATCCACCTCACATAGGCAACTACAAGGTTGGTGATAACAAGTGTGAGACTGAAACTTAGCTTAGTACTGAGAATCATTCTTTGAGAAAATGGAGGACCCGGTCAGGGTCCAGAGATTGATCAACCTTATACAGTGTGACACTGAAACACAGCATAAGGCTGAAAGCCATTCATTAAGAATGGAAGATAATGATGTCCCCTCTCCTAATCGGTTATTGCTAGGTTGCTTCTCAAGGGACTGGCCACCCCTTGACGATGTCCCTAGTACCTAACCCTTAGGAGCAGTGTTAAGGACAAAAGGATTGTACCATTCGTTTGGATCTTCCCCTTCATACAGTGATGACAAAATATATAAAACTATGTACCTTGAGAGAGAAAAGTTTTTGGTCTTGTTTGTCCTAATTGAATGATTGTCCACCTTTACGGTTCACCTTGATATTGTGGTTGTTGCCTATGTGTCCTATTCATACTTGGTCCTAGCACCCTCACTTATGTGCACCTTTGACTATGATGACTCCTACTTTATGGAGTATATTTACCTAATGGTTTATTAAAGACCATTGGACCATATATTGTTATGGTTACTTCATGTTTTGGACCCTTAACCCACTTGTAGTTTTGGACTATTTACTTTATATTGGACCTATAGACTTTCACTTTATGACTTTATTTAAATTTATTATTTTATAGGTTTATTAATAAAATCTTTATGATTTTATTGAAAAAGACTTTTGAACTATTTAATCTTATCTCATGTTTAAGATCTTTCCTTTATGATTACTCTTTGGATTATTTTATGTTTGGATTATTTTATATTACTCTATGGGTTAAAGTTACTTTATGATTACTCTTTGGATTATTTGGTTAAAGTTACTTTATGATTACTCTTTGGATTATTTTATATTACACTATTGGTTAAAGTGTTTTGGTTTGGATTATTTATTGTGGACCCTTAGCAATATTCTAAACGTGAATCTTTTACGGATTATTTATTGTGGACCCACACTATTGGTTAAAGTGGTTTTGGTTTGGATTATTTATTGTGGACCCTTAGCACTATTCTAATTGTGGAGCCTTAGCACTATTCTAAATGTGAATCTTAGAAGGATTATTTATTGTGGACCCTTAGCACTATCCAAAGCTTGAATCTTTTACACCACTTAACCTTATAAAAAGATGAGGGCATTTTTATGTGATTATTGATTTTGGAAGTTTCTCCACTTAGCTTCACGTGTTTATTTTCATGGGCTGTTTGTATTTTTCTTTTCTCTACGATTTGCAATTTGCCTACGGGCTGACTGCATTCATTCTTCCTCAAGATGTTTGTCGTTCTCCTTCATGGCTGTCTGCAGGCTATCTGTTGTTTTCCTTCACCCGCTGCATGCCTTTCCTCACGGTGATGATCTTTTTTTTCTTCACGTGTCTACTCTCTGCGATTTGTTGGACTGAGTTTTATGCTCTACGTTTTTGAGCTGAGTTTTTACCTCTGCGTTTTTTAGCCAAGTCTTACCTTACCTCTGCGTTTTTGAGCTGAGTTTTATGCTCTGCATTTTTTAGTTGAGTCTTACCTCTGCCATTAATCTCTGTGAGTTTATCTTCAACGATTTATATCCATCATGATCTCTGCTCTCAGCTTGATATCTTCACGGGATTATCCTCACGGTCTTATCTCTGTGTGATTGCTTATGGGTTTCCCTTCATGATTTGTATCTACGGTTTATCTCAGCATGAGTTCTTATGGGTTTTACCTCTGTGTGTTGGGTTTCTTTCCTTGAGTGACCGTGAGGTTATCCTTCAAGTGTGGACTGTGGTTTTCTCAACATGACTGTCAGAGAGTATGACTTTGCTCAGTATGAGTGAGTGTCTCTTGTGCTAAGTGACTGTGTGTCCTTAACATGACTGTTAGGGGTACGACTGAATTACTTAAGCCTGTGCTTTTGATTTAAACCTCTCTCTCAAGGTACATATATGGTTTACCCAGTTTGACTTGTCCCTTCGGTGACAAGATCAAACTCAGAAATATCTGAGTATAAAGTGGATCCAACAATGGTATGATTTGTTAATACTATATCTATTTTTATGTACATGATATTCGAAGTGAAACATCTCAAAGATCAACTTCAACGCAGTGACCAGCAGAGCATTGAGTTGAAAGAGATGAAAATTATGATCTTGCTTTATTATAGTTTAAATTTTATTAGCAGCACTATTCTGAATCTGAATTTACATGCTCATGCACTTATGTTTATTATTACTTGTATTAAAACTTCACTAACCCTTAAATTTCAACAATTTTCAGTTTCGAGCAGTTGCAAAGATGATTTGGCTCAATGTACCTTTCTGGTGCAGTTCTGCCATACTGGATGGCATGTTTGAGCAGGGAGAGTGGATCTCCTAGTGTGTTGTATGAGGAAGGGGGTGTCCAGCCACTCGTTTGTACCATATTACCCCCCTCCCAGAGAGCTTGGTGGGCTCAGTTGGATAACGCAGGCACCCAGGGAGGCAGTTTTTGGCATATCACGTTTCTTGAGGCAGATAAATATTAAAAAATAATTAAAATGGCTACTGAAGAATTTGATTTGAGTTACTGAGAAAATGAAATGGCAACGGATGAGTTCAGATGATGAGTGTGATGTCTTCCACTCCTTCTCCAACAGTTGCAGCACTTGGATGGGCCCACATCCATTTTTCGGGCATATTTTACGAGTTTCTGGAGCTTTTGGAGATTCACGATTTCCTCAGAGAGCCACTATTTTGCAGTTTAAAATTATATTATTTTTATTGTGCCATGGGGACACCCTAGGAAAGTTAGTTAACACTCCCTGGACCCACCATGAGCTTCATTTATTTTTTATTGAGTGGGATCCCCTCTCCTAGGGTGATTTGGTCCACTTTTACATTATATTATTGTATTGATCCATGTATTCTATGTTGAGCTCATCTCAACCGTTGATTCGAATATTTGTATCGTTTAATCTTAGCCACCCATTTGAAAAGTGGTTATGATTTTGGTTCTTTCATTCCTATTTAAAGGAGAGAGCTTCTCATTTGTAAGGGGTCTTTGGCTCTTGGATCTGGATAATAGAAAAACTATTCTTGTGGAAATTTTTTGGATCTCCTTTGAATCTGGTGTTCTTCGATGGTGATTGGAAAATCTATTGCTTCCTAGCATTTGGGTATTTGTTGTGAGATCTATATTTTTTGGAAACATTGTCTTGTCTACAGGAGGGCGACTTCAACTTGGGCGTTTTTGCAAGGAATCCTCAACTCGCTTGGATTGGATGCGCTTGTATCAGGGAGTTTTCATTAGTATCATTGCGATCTATGATTTCATCTTGCTATTTTTCTGTAGCATTTGTTCTTTTCTCGTGACGCATCAAATATGATATGGTTGACGTTTGTTGTGCAGGAGAGAAGGCGCATTGGCTTCCTTGGGCAAATCGTTGTACATAGAAGCTTCCTCAAATCTTCTCAAATTGATTGGGACGGTATAGATCATCATCATCAAGGCATCTACAAGGTTTTCCAGGTAAGATCTACAAGTTAGTTCTTATTTTTCTAGATCTCAATCCATTGACATCTTTATTTTCATGTTAAAACCCTAAATATTAAAAAATAAAAAACTATTATAGATCAAACCGCTTGATCTTGGGGCAAAACATTTATGGGTTTTGTAGATCAGGTCAAACCCTAAGTGGGTCTTCAAAAACATTTTGCTAAAGTGACTCCATTTGGCCCAAATCCCAAGGCATTGTTCTCTAAAGCCTAAATATTAAAAATCAAAAAATATCATAGATCAATCGGCTTGATCTCGGGGCAAACCATTTCTGGGTTTTGTAGATCGGGTCAAACCCTAAGTGAGTCTTCAAAAACATTTTGCTAAAGTAACTCCATTCGGCCCAAATCCCAAGGCCTTATTCTCTAAACCCTAGTGCTACCCTTCATGTTGCCTCCTCCTCTTGCAATTTGATCTTTTCCTGTGGCTCAGGTACTTTGATATTGTTATACCTTCTTTCGAGTCTATCTTGTGGTACTAGATAGCCCCAATCATGTTCTTACCCTCCCTACATTCGTCACGTTTCCCAAGGCAATGGATATCTTCATCTTTTGTTAGTACCTTGGTCCCAGATCTAGTAATAGGCTTATAGGTCACTTGTGTTTCTTACTTGGATTAAATTTTACATCTCATAAACCCCTGATCCAAGCCCTAGTTCACCTTGTGACGTCATCCATAGATCTAGGGTTAAGTCCACCTTACACCTTACGTACTTCAACTCCATTTGATTTGATCTAGTGTTTAGGTCTGATCTCTCTTGTCGGGAGTAGATCTGGGGTCTCCCCCATTGTTGTCTTGGGCTAAGATAACATCACGTGAAGACTGCCTTGATTGGCGTGACAACCATCCATTTGGGAGTCGAGGTTATCTTGGTTCCACCTCTTTAGTTGTTTGTTCCTCTACCGTCCATCCTGGATCCATCTCATATAGGCAACTACAAGGTTGGTGATAACAAGTATCTCGAGAGTTTCCCTTCTTTCCCTAACCAAGATTAACAATCTAATAATCTAAAATTCACCAAGATACACTTGCACAAGATTTCCCTTTTTTCAGCGATTATCAATTTTTCACTATGTTGACTCCATAAGGCACTGGTCCTTGCACTCTTATTTGCTTACTATCAATATCAAGTATCGTGCACCATTTTATATATTTTACAGTGATCTTTTAATTCATGCTGTTAAAAAGACTCTTTTAAATTATTGTTGCAGTTGTATCTTGGAACTCCACTTTCTAAAAACTCCTAAAAACTTAATAATCAAACCATCAACTAATAACCTCAGTAACTTTTTGTAGGGACTACCCCCCTTGGCTTCGTTAGGATTTTTCCTAAACAGAGGAGTCGGGATCAAGTGACAACACCTAACTCTTTGCTTGACCCCAAGGCCGCACCTCTCCCTCCTGCTGGGAGACAGACGTTTGAAAGATTTCTTGCTGACGGTGTGCACATCGGCAGGCAACATTTTTGGCGTCGTTGTCGTGAACAAATCTTTTGTTCCTAGATGACTTTTTACCTTAGTTTTTTCTTGGTCTTTACCTTGTCTTTTTTGATAGATTTAGTTTAAACACCTCTGATTTTAGACTTAATCCATCTGGCGACTCCATTGTCAATAATCACACCAAGGTATTCAACAAGAAGAAACTTTGTAGGCCTACTTAATTTCATCCATGAACCTGAACAGGTTTATAGGAGGAGACTAAATAGGTTAGCTTCTCGTAGAATCCTTGAGAATCTTGGATCTGAGTCTATTTCGAACATCCATAGTCTTTTTGTTGAAAATAATGATTGTTTGTCTGATATAATGGGTGAATATTTCAGTCCCCTTGACATCTCTCAGATAGCAGGTCAACCTCACAATCTACCAAAGAAAGTTGTAGACAAACTGCCCATTTTCACTGGCACTGATGCCATCAATGCAAGTCTTCATCTTAGAAACTTCTCTAGATGTATCAGCGCCTTGATCAGTGATCCCACACATAGACACGAAGATGTGTATATGAAACTCTTTGCTCTTTCCTTGGACGGAGATGTTGGTGATTGGTTCAACAACTTGCCAGATAACTCCTTTGCAACTCTTGCAACTTTTAAAACTGCTTTCACCAACAAGTTTGGTGAAAAGATAGAGCCTCGACATCAGTTAGTTGCTTTAACCACCATAAAAAGAAGCGAGAATGAAACAATGGATGAATTCAACAAGAAATTCACAGATCTGACGAATGCCATCCATACTAACTACAAGCCTACTGCTCAGTCCATCTTACTCTACTATATTGAAGCTCTTAGTGGAGAAATGCAATATCAACTCAGAGATAAAGACCCTACCACTCTTTTGATAGCCCAGGAAATGGCCGTTAAAATTGACTGGAATATGCAATCTTCTGGCAAATCAAACATTCCTGGATACACAAGGACCCTTAGCCCTCCTAAGCAACAAGAGATTAGAGCTAAGGATTCCACGAACCACATGCAAGAGACTTATGACAAGAAAATGAAGGAGATGAATGATAGGATGGAAGCCTTACAAGCCAATTATGCAAATCAACTAAAAGATATGCAAAATCAGGTAATAAACATGGAAATTTTCCTCATAAGGGAAATTGAGTTCAAAAGAAAGCCCCGCAAGATAAAAGGCCCCCAAATAAACTAGATCCCATCAACATGGTTGAGGAAGTCATTCCCTACGGCAGACCTTGTGAGGCCCTTCATGAAGAGTCCGCCTGTTACATAGCCCGTCAAATCTTAGAGCATGGTCTTCCAGAATCAAGTGATTGTGAAGAATATTCAAGAGAGCCTGAGTGCATCAACACAGTAGGACAACTCCATCCTGTCACCATAAAAACCTAAAGCCAAGTGAGAGAGTACAATCAAGAGCATGATACAAGTGATGAAGAGTCCCTTACACCTGACATGGATGATGACTACGAGACTTCAATTGAAAATCCAATCTTAGAAGTTTTGTGTGATGAGAATCCTCCATGCTCCACCTGATGACAAGTATTTGGAAAGTTGGGTCCCCTGTGATATCTTTGAAACCCAGCTTTTTGAAGAAGATTGTTTTGAGCAGAATGAGGAAGGTAGCCAGGTACTTGATACCAGTGATGAGGCATCTCTTATATCTGACATAGATGGCGATGATGACTATTGGACTTTTATTGAAAATCCAACCTATGATGCTTTTAAAAATATTTTTGAGAATCCCATCTATGATGTGTCCAGCGAGGGGAGTGTTTATTCTAGGACTTATGAAAGTTGTAAAGAAGAACAGTCAGAGTTTTCATATGATCAGTCAGAGTTGTATTTGAGTATCTGTAATGAGGACTTGGAC
>LPNX010070202.1:617753-637316 GCA_001517045.1 Pseudotsuga menziesii | reverse complement strand
AAGCAATGCAGTAAAGAGTCAGATGGGGTGCAACTAGTTGAAGTTTTTTCTCAGCCATCATCTTCACATATAAAGGTTCCTTATGATTTAGAGCATTTGAGGGCTTATACAATGAGTTATCATTCGGTAAGCCTTGATGATCAATATGATGGTGTAGTCGACCTGCCTCATCATGTTGATTTATATATCAGTCCTATCTAGTCATGGATAGAAGTAGCCTGCGCGAGCACCTACCAGTTTAGGAAGAAGTTTGATGACATTATTCATGCCTATGATTTCCCATCCAACCTGCCCATTCTGAAGCATCAGTAGGACTTGGACAAGCAATGCAGTAAAGAGTCAGATGGGGTGCAACTAGTTGAAGTTTTTTCTCAGCCATCATCTTCACATATAAAGGTTCCTTATGATTTAGAGCATTTGAGGGCTTATACAATGAGTTATCATTCGGTAAGCCTTGATGATCAATATGATGGTGTAGTCGACCTGCCTCATCATGTTGATTTATATATCAGTCCTATCTAGTCATGGATAGAAGTAGCCTGCGCGAGCACCTACCAGTTTAGGAAGAAGTTTGATGACATTATTCATGCCTATGATTTCCCATCCAACCTGCCCATTCTGAAGCATCACACAGGTTTGCATTTTCTGAATAAAATATTCTTGTTTTGGCTGGTAAGCAAAGAGAAGGAAAAACCTTTTTACATTAATAAAATGCTTATACATTGGATTTTTTATTACACCTAACCTTTTTATATCATGCTTAGAAAAAGATCCCACTTGGCTCCTCAAAGTAAGCATTTATTTTTAGCATTTAATCTACAATGATCTCTTGGTCCAGCAGGAAACAAGGTTCCATAGCTCAGAGTATAGCTGAAGGTGAGTATATTGCTCCAAGTGATGCCTGCAAGGAAGTTGTTTGGCTTAGGAAACTTCTCTCTGATTTGTTCGGTGGAAAGCTTGACTCTACGATTATTCATTGTGATAATTAGAGTTGCATTAAGCTTTCGAAAAATCTGGTGTTTCACGATAGATTGAAACACATTGAAATGAAGTATTGCGTCATCAAAGACCTAGTACAGAGAGGCACTCTGAAGCTACAATACATCCATACAGATGAACAGATTGCAGATATTTTGACCAAGCCTCTAACAACAACGAAGTTTGTGTACTTTTGTGACAAGCTTGGCATGGCAGAGAATACCTCCCTCGCTAAGAGGGAGTGTTGATTTTTCCTATGCAGCATCGAGAGCCATTCTCTTGGAGAATGGAGACAGTTGGTCAGTTACCAGGAACTTGTACTAGTCCAATACTGGAGGACTCAACCTAGAGCTAAGTGGCCATTCTTTGAATGGAGGCACCTAGTCAGTTACCAGGAATATTGAACCAGTCTAGGACTAGGGGACTCAGCCTAGAGCTGAGTGGCCATTCTTTTGAATGGAGGCACCTGGTCAATTACCAGAAACTTGAACCAGTCTAGTACTGGGGGACTCAACTTAGAGCTGAGGGGCCATTCTTTGAATGGAGGCACCTAGTCAGTTACCAGGAATTTGAACCAGTCTAGGACTGAGGGACTCAACCTAGGGATGAGGGCCATTCTCCAGGAGAATGGAGGCGCTTGGTCAGTTACCAAGTATTTGACATTGAGTCAATTGATGCAGCCTAGGGCTAAGGCACCTGGTCAGTTACCAAGTTATCACTATAATCCCTAGACCGGGTATGGGCATGTGATGCACTCCTATCCTTGATCTATGGGTTGTGCGGTCTTCTCCAGTGATTAGCTACTCTTGGTTAAGACACCTAGTACCTAATCTTGGTGGCACAAGGAGTTCAAGTTAAAAGCATTAGCAATTCTCCCTATTTATGATGATGTACTTTGAGTGGGCATGAAGGACCCTTATGACTACTTGTCTTGACCACAGAACACATGAAGGACCCACTTTCCCTTAGCCTTGGTCCATAAGGAAGACCAAGAGGCTAAAGTCAAAATACAAGAAGACATAGTACAACAAGAAGTCAAAGTAAAAATACAAGGTCTCTAGTACCACTAAAAGTTAAAGTCAAAGGGTAAACATAAAAAAAAATCAAACCCTATTATTATATTCCTATTTGTAAGGGACCACTCAAGTGCTTGAAAGGCTATAAATGAAGTTCACTTGCAATTCATTTCAACACCTTCATCTTGATCATTTTGACTGCTTCCTCCTTCATGATTGTTGAAGAAGAAATGATGGATAAGTCTACTCCTTGGCATTTTCCTCTAGCTTGGCAATTTTGCTAGCTAGAGTCTCCATCTCCACGAGCAGCAACATAAGAGGACTACTAACCCTCGCTCCAAAAAGAGGGTAGCCTGCTCACATACTTGGGAAGCCCTGAAACAAGACACCACACTCACGGGAAGCTTCTAAGCAGATCCGGGCAGCCACAACAGATCCGAGCAACCTGAAGTTAATCACGGGAAGACACAGGTACATTCGGGCAGCTCACAACAGTTCTCGGGCAGCCCATAGCAGTTCTCGGGAATCCCTAATCCACTCCAGGCAGTACACAAGAACATCCAAGCAGCTCACAGCAGTTCTCGGTCAGCCTTAAATTGATCCGAGCAATACACAAGAACATCCAAGCAGCTACAGGAAAGTTCGAGCAGCTCTAATTTGATTCAAGCAGCAGCAGGCAAGTTCTGGGCAACTAGGGCAGCAGGGAAAAAATTTCGAGCAGCAAGGAAAAATTTGGGGAGCAAACAAGGTCTACAATTTCTGGGCAGCTTGTCTTCATCCTCCACATGGCAAGTTGTTCAAACCTGCTAGGGTTTGGAATTATTGTTCAAGCCTGCTAGGGTTTGACAAATTTGTAAAAAACATTCATCTCAGAATTCTGAGATTTTTTTTATTGCTGCTACAAACTCAGTCATCTCATTTAAGGGATGAATTACTAATGCTTTTGGGGTTTTTGTCCTTTAAAGGTTTCCCCGTGAAAACATCCGGTGTTCATTTGTGTTGATGCTTGATTATCTACTGCACTTGTCTTATTGTTATCCATCTTACAGTCTGCAAAATTTAAAGAATACATGCACATGTTAAAATACAACATATAAAACTAGCTCGAAGCTAAATGAAATAAACTGTGAAGTTTGTGTGTAAAACTTGTGTCTCCACTCTCTTCTTCAATTTTGCTTTTTTTTAAAGAATTGATTTAAAATAGAGTCCGCGGGGGATTGGGGAAGAGAACACATAGAGGGATTATGTCATTCCCAATGGATTTCTTTGCAGGGTATCAGACCCAATCCTCTATAAACCAAAGAGAGTTGCTTCCTAGTGGAGGTTGCGTTGAGTGTGCACTATTACCTCTGCGTGTTGGTGATTATGAGAAGCACCTTTCAACGGCTGCTAGGTCGTGTTTTTCTGACAACTAAGGGATTTCTCAGAGGCCAATTTTCTAGCTCTTTCTTTCACTATTTCTTTGGGGGCACGACTTTCTGAAGGATGAACTACTACCTGTTATCACCTTTCACGCACCTAGGGGGGTTAAGTTGACATGGAAAAACTCTTCAAGCCACTAAGTGCGTCCTTGGGGGCAAGTCTCCAATCAAGTACTGTCACTTGATCTTGACTCCTCTGTTTAGGCAAACTCCTAATGAAGCCAAGGGGGGTGCACCCTATTTGGTGACTAAGGCTAATTAAGCTTTAGTGGTGGTTTATGGATGAGTAAGTTGTTTGGGAGTTTTTAGAAGGTAAATATTAAAACCAAATATTGCAACAACAATTTAATACCACAACATAAAATTATAACCAATCAACACATGAATTTAAAATAAAACAAATGATTGTGCAATACAAAAAAATAGACCAGTGTTGAAAATGGAGTCACAAAATTGTAATGCTGAAGATGTGTTGCAATTGTTCTTGGTCGGTTTCAAATTAATGATTAGATGAGTGGATTAAAAAAAGGGGAAGAGGACTCCCGATATACCTAACGGTACGAGGAGTGTGTCCAAGACCTTTATCCAATGTGGCTCCACGCGAAGAAATGTGGGCTGGATCGAAGTCTCTAGGAGGTGTCCTACACTACACCAAACAAGGGTGTAGCCTGGCGGTATCCCAAGGTCACTATCTAGTGGTTCCCGCTTCCTCTGTCAACTTTCCCCACAATAGATTAAATCGAGACGTCGGACTTTCGCCTTGGGAAATTAATTGAGTATGAGACTAATTTAAACTGGTCACTCACGTTGCTTTTGATGCATACAACTGGTCGGTCGAACCGCAGCGGTGCAGAGCATACACAACGGAACCTTGGTGAAGTTTTAAGAATTTTATTGCGATGTTGTTTGATTATAAAGATAAAACCCAAGAGACCCGGATGCGGGTGACAAACATGCCACCAAGGACATGGAGGCAAGTGACGGGGCCAGCCTGTCATCCGCATGACGTCATTCCCACATCACCCTCCTTCTGGATGCGCACATTAACTTCGAAACCAGATGTGGACAACTCACGGAGGTTCGAAGGGACACGCTCGTCACCTCAGGACTTTATTGTACCTCCTTAGTGCTTGGGTCGACGCGCCATCAAACTAATTCCCAGACCCTTGCAACATTTTGGTCATTTGCTCTCTGCATTTTTGCAAATCCGTCCTCTGCCCTCCTCTAGTCGCTCGGCCCTCTGTAACTTAGTCTCGGGCTTTGAACTCTTTGTCACCCTTCGTCATCTTGCAATGTCACACAGACAACGAGGTACCCCTCGTCGTGGTCGCTAGGGGAGAGGCAATAAAACTGACTACCCAATTCAGCTCAGTGCTCAAGCCAGCAGCGATGGCTTCAACGTCGAGATTCCTGAAGCGGTTCGTCTTGTTAGGATTATTAATCCTCCCTTGACCATACTGTCTATTAGATTATTTAGCCTAACTTAGGAACCCTAATTAATTAATTGGGTCCACTTGGCCTAATGGGGCCATCTATACGAGTTACTAGAGTGTGAGGAATACTGCTAGAGGTTAACTACCACTTACTGCATGTGCATGCATCAGTTTGGGCACCTCCTAAACCAATCCCTACATTTTAGGAACAACTGGGAGTCCCAGCACCAACCTCCATCAGTTAGGTGGAGTTGGAACTAGTTAGTCTTAGTTAACACCCAGTTACTTTCAATTAGTTCACAATCAGTTAGCTAGCACTAGCAATGCATGGCTAATGCATGGATGCATGTGGAGTAAGCGTTTTTTCCCACCTACCACACTCAGTTGCACTGAGTTAACTAGCTGCCACTGATTGATTGAGTTGTTGGACATCTGGGAGTTGATCTGTTGGACTCCGATATTGATTGAAAGACCACGAGTTAGAGATTCAGTTAGATACAGTCAGATCCACTTGGTAAATTCGAATTGCTCCCAAATGCATTCGAATTCTTCCTATGTGTAAACTATTGTAACACCGGATTCTATATTGTGAATGATACTGTAAATTCCTGAGCAATACTCATCCATTTCCTGTGTGGTTTGTTTTGTTCAGTTTGTATCTTCATTCTCCATTTACTGCAAACATTATTAGAACAATCTGCTTGAAGATCTAAATGGCATTCAAATTCTAATATGGTATCAGAGCCTTCTCAGGCAGGTTTCATGCTTGTTTCTCCCCATTGAACATCAGAAGCAGCTGGGTTTCCACAGAAGTCCCCAATGATGATTTGCTAGCTCTGGATTTATTCAGAGTAGCGGAGAGGGCGTGACGGACCCTGAAAACATGTTCATGTCGAGAGGAAAAGCATGATTCTAACAGTTCAAATGTTTTAGTGTGTTGTGCAGTAAAATTACACAAGTGCTATGTAGCTTATGTGAAGTTTTGCAGTCTTTCAGCAGAAGCAATTATGGATTCTCAATCTCCTACACCACAAATCGTCACAACTTCCAATTATCTTAATTGGAGGATTGATATGCAGCTAGCCTTGCGTAAGCATGGCTACCACAGGAGCGCAAGGCTACCACAGGATCATACATGGATGGGAGCCTGAGCCCCATCAGCCAGTTGAAAGGAACAAGTTTCTGAACCGTCATGATGAAGCATTCAGGTACTTATGTACTCATATATCGAGAGATCTCTTCCACCTAGAAGGCTTGAGGACTCCAAGAGAAGCCTGGGAGAAGCTTAATAGCTTGTTTAACAAACAAGATGAGCTTCGGGGACACATGTTGGAGAATGAGTTGGTATCTTTACATCCCAACAGTTTCGAGACTATTGAGCAATTATTTACTAAATTCAAGTCTTTAGTACTTCAATGCAAACAGTGCAGAATAGAGCGGAAGGATGACCAAAATGTCATTTCCATACTCAGCAAACTAGGCTCCGAGTATTCTGTATTTGTTTCCATATTTCATTCCAAGCGGGAAAGCTTTCCTGATTGGAAACTTCATTCATTAGATTCTTTTTCCGAGTCCTTAATCAAGGAGCAAGACAAGTTTATTAGAATGGGAGTCATCAAGACCTCCAAAGATCAAGCTCTCCTACTTATTGATTCTTCCAAAGCACAAGCAAAGGGGAAATCAAAGAAGAAGGAGCCAAAAGCAGCTGATTCAAAGCCTAGACAAAATCAACAAACTTCCGAAGGAGCCTCCAGCTCTCATTAGGGAAATTTTGAGGTCAAAAATGGGCCTCAAAACAAAAAATGTACTATCAAAATCCACTTTAAAAGAACAAATCACATTCTAGAGGATGACATCATCTATAATAGTTGAGGTGGCATTGGTTGAGTTAAAGATGCTTATTTGTCAAATTGCAATTGGTGAGTGAAAACCCATAGTTAACTATATCTATGTTGTAAGTAAAGTGCTCATTATGAAAATAGTACTCATAGATTATTTTTTAATATAATATAAATGTACTAAAGTACTCTTAAAGTACTTAGAAATAAAAGTACTTTTTATATTCCAATATAAAATAAATTAAAAATATCAAAAAACTATATATTTTATTCAAATGTAATTACTTTTTTATATTTCAATATAAAATAAATTACAAAGACCAAAAAAATAAATGCTCAATTCAAAACTAAAATTATGTAATTACTTTTTCAATATTTAAAATATATATGTCAAATCTTTATTTAAAATCAAAATCACTTAACATCTTATAATAAAAACATTTTGATCTTATAATAAAAACAATTTGGTAATTAATAATTTTTGTTTTTTAAATACTTATTATATATAATAATCTATTATAATTATTAGTTAAATATAAAATATTTATTTATTTATTTTATAAATAAAAAATATTATATTATAATAAATTACTATATATATTCTCATCTGATTGAATTTTAATATTAATATCACTTTTTTTTTTAAATTTAAGTATTATTCAAGGTTCATATTTTACTATCAAGTGTTAACCTTTAAAAGAACTGCATCTATACCAACATAAATTAAACACATACATTCAGGTTACAAAACCAAATACATGCATAAAACCTTAATATAGCAATTTGAATGAACTATTATATCATAATAAGATATTATATTATTATAATTTTTATTACATACAATAATAATGTTTATTACATATAATCTCATTTGCTTAATATTAACTCAACTTTTTTGTGGTAAAAATTTGTGTACTATTCCTTCATCCAAATATTAACACTTATTTTAATTTATTTAATGATGTTATTAATTATTGCATTAAAAATGATATGTGATATACATAATATATATCATAAGAAACTATTAAAAATGACTTTACACGTCTTTTTGAAGGTGTATTAAAAAGATGAAAAAAAAAATTAAAAATTAATTTATAATTTTATATTTATATTTTAAAATTAATTTTTATTTTCAATATATATATATATATATATATATATACAAAAGAAATGACAATTTATTCATTTAAATTTAACTTTATATTTAAAATTCAAAATTATAAATACATGATTTATAAACATATTTTGAATATTGAAGAAGTAACGTATGTTTCAAATTTCAACATTAATATATTTTATTTTATGAGTACATTACTTTATAAGTACATTCATCATATTATATTCAAAAGTAATTTATGTACTCAAAAGTACTTTACTTTTAGTCATATCAAAGATGATTTTTTTATTGGTTTTATTTTAGACATCTTTTCAATTTAACTTAACCATAGTTGCATTGGTTATAGTGTAAGAGATGAGTTGTAAATATACCTTCTCCACAAAATGCCTAACTCATAATATTTTATTATATCTCTTATGAGGCCCATTTTAGACCTCAAAATTCCCTTAATAAAGCAAAAGAAGAAGTTCGAAAAGAAGTTATGTCCCTATTGTGAAAAGGGTTACCATCTTGAAGATCATTGTATGAGGAAGGAACTTGATGAAATGTCAACTCCTCTAAAGCAGGATAACATTGCTCCCCCAAGAGCAAAGAAGCCTGATGAAGAACCACAGACAGAAGATGCAGAAAGGTGTCATGCTTTGAAAGCAACTATCTCTCAATCCTCAGCATACATAATAGATTCTGGAGCTTCCAACCACATGGTTGCTTCCAAAGAATCTTTCTCTACCCTCTCACTATCAAAGGGGCCTAACATTCACATGGGAAATGATTCCCAGATTCCAGCAGAAGGAAGGGGCTCAGTCAGAGTGAAGCATGGTGAGTTCAAGAATGTCTTATATGTGCCCTCCCTTGCTACTAACCTATTGTTTGTTTATCAGACGACTCATACAGGATCTCCCAAGAGAGTTACATTCGATTCAGAATCAGTTAAGATTACAAAAAATGCCACTGGACAACTTGTAGCGAAAGGTATTGCAAATCACTCTACCAAAGCTTATGAGTTCTCACATTTCTTATCTGTTTCTCCTCCTACAACTTTATTGTCTCATGCTAACAACACCAGCAAGATTTGGCATGAGAGATTTGGCCATCTCAATTTCAAATATCTGCAGCTACTCCACAATGATAAAAGGGTTGAAGGTTTTCCCTCCATCCAAACTTCCGATGGAGTATGTGTTGGTTGCTTGGTAGGTAAGCATCCAGAAAAGAAGTATGATGTTGGGAAGGCACATAGAGCTGCCTCTACACTTGAGTTGATACACAGTGATGTAGTTGGGCCTATGCCCACAAACTCCATTAATGGTTGAAGGTGTTTCCTCACCTTTATTGATGATTGTTCTAGGTACTGCTGGATCTACTTCATGAAACAAAAATTAGAAATTTTTGAGACTTTTAAAGTTTTTAAAGCTATGGTTGAGAACAGTTTCAATAAGAAGATCAAGTCAATAAGATCTGATAAAGGAGGAGAATACATCGAAGGAGATTTCCAGAGTTTCTGTGAATCAGAGGGGATTCGAATGGAACACTCAGTTCCATACACACCAGAGCAAAATCGTGTGTCTGAGAGGAAGAACAGATCACTGAAAGAGATGGCAACATGCCTTCTCCATGCCAAGCATCTACCTCCTTCTCTTTGAGCTGAAGCAGTAAACTGTGCTTCGTATTTAAAGAATAGGGTGCCCCACAAGTCAGTGGTTGGGGTCACTCCATTCAAAGCACTGCATGGGTATAAGCCTAATGTCTCTCATCTGAGAGTTTTTGGTTCCAAAGCTTGGGCCAGAATACCACTTGACAAGAGGAAGGCCTTCCAAGCCCAAAGTAACGAATGCATTCTGTTGGGATATGCACACGATGCAAAAGCTTACAAACCGATGGAGGTTGCAACCAGAAGATGCTTCATTGAAAAAAGTGTCCAATTCGAAGAAGATCAGCTGCATGACACTCCTCCAGCAGCACAGGAATGTATAACTATTTCTCCACCTATTTTTTATGATGATGATTTGCTACAGGTTTCAGATTCAGATGAAGAAGATCACATACAGCATGATCCTTGTAATGTCCTCATCTTATTAGGCATTGAGGACCAAAACCGCTAACCTATGTGATTCCTGTGGATTCGAGCGGTTACTGACAGTTAGGGAATCAAATAAAGACTGATGCCATCTACAAAAAATTTAGGGCATCAATATGTTATCACCATTAAGTCAAAGAGGGCCACCGGGGCCAAAGGCCACCATCATGCATGACATCTAAGCATTATTTAATGATACATGCACCCATTTAAGTCTCCATGCGCATGCATGTAAGTCAACTACAAATTAGAAATTAAAGTGACCTAATTAGGTCAAAAATTAGGGTTTTCGCAGTTGAAAATTATAAAAGGAAGATAAAGTGAAAGGAAACTTACTTTGGATGATTATTGATTTTGGAGCTCTTGAGTAGCAGCACAGCATGCGGCCACGGCAGTTGGGGTTGGAGACGGCGTCTTCAACTAACGGGGTTTCGGCAGTGAGATATCTACCATAGTCTCATTCAAGGTAAGCCATCCAGGTTCACCATCCGCTCTTCAATTTATTCACAGATATCAGGTATCCATCAAAGATTGTTTGCAAGGGCAAGTGTGCAGCCGTAAGGGGTTTTCAGCTGGAAAGCCCAAATCATTCGCTGGGTCTTAAGATCTCAGTTTACTTTCAAAACCCAGGCACCATTCTCATCATCGATATCATACTCCAGTACCAGGTGATTATCAGATCCGGTCTTGCTCATCCTAAGCAGTTATCATCCATTTCGGGATCAGGGGGGGTGAGCAGCTGAACCTCCAGAACAATTCGCTAACCTACCTAGAGACCTCAGAATTTTCCCATGTGCCAGGCATTCTCTCCGACACGGGAAGATTATCAATCCTACAAATTCTCAGCTTCATCGGACACCTCCTTCACTAAAATCGTCACCCTTAGCTGATTTGGGGTTCGTGCTGTTGGGGTATCACCAGAAGCAGAAGATACCAGGTCATCTCCGATTTAGCTCTTGATGCATGCATATTCTCTTAGGAGCATTCCAGCCATCTTATCAGTGGTAAGTGTTCATTCTATCCTACAAACCCTAACCCTAATTTTTGCTATAAAATAGGGAATTTTGCATGGCAGTTTGCATGCCCGGTTGTTTCAGTATATTTGCATAGAATTAGAAAATATCGGGATTTGGGATATTACAGTGGTATCAAGCTATCTTCTTGGCCAGCTGTGGGCTTAAAAAATGAGAAATAGATGAATACAGAAGGAGACCCTTTTGTAACCTATAGGAAAAGAACGAGTAGATACACAGAGGACTTTGAGGATATCCAACTAGAGGATATCAGCTCAGACATGGAACAAACAAGTATACACTCTGACAAGGGAAAGGGAACGGGAGAAGAGGAGGACAGGATGGAGTTTCGCAACTTAGTATCTGCATTGCAAGACTTAGCCAAGGGGCAAAAAGATGTACTCAATGCAATCAACAGATTATCTACAAAACTAGAAATAGGTAACAACAGTACACCTCCCTCATCGATAAATCGAGGATCTACAAGCAGCAATGGAAAGGTTGCATATACCAATATACAAAATATATCGCACATATATAGCAGACCTTCCAACATGCCTACTATGTCTCACTTCTTGGCAAGTGCAGTAGTTGGTCCAGTCATGCAAGTAGAGCCTAGCGAACCTTTTGGGGCTTATTTGCAGGAATACAAGGACTTGGGGGATGAGTTTCATGCTGCCATGTCTTTCTCGGATTTTTGCAACATGAAGAGTAAGAATAGGCCCAGGAATTTCAACAAGGGATTCAATCACAACTATGAGTTGCAAAAGACCTTGGACAGGTTGACCATCCCAAACTTTAATGGGACTTGCGGAGGTTCAGTGAGGATATGGGTTCAAAAGTTGGATACCTATTTCAAACTCAATCCCATGATAGAGACAAATACCATTAAATTGGCTACACTCCACCTGGATGGAGAGGCTCACGAGTGGTGGTACCACGGATTTGTGACATTGGGTCACAACACCATACACTCCTACGGTGAGTTCACTCAGAAGCTCATGGAGCGGTTTGACAGGAAGGATCTAGAGATACATTTCAGGGAGGTGGCTCAACTCAAACAGACAGGTAGTGCAGAAGCCTTCATCTCAGAATTCCAGAGGATAGCAGTCATGGTAACAGATGTGTCAGAGAGCAAGTTGACTATGTTATTCACTGAGGCCCTAACAGAGCCACTACAGAGATGGGTGAAAGCCTACAAACCCCCCACTTTGCAGGATGCCATTAGCAGAGCTAGAGATCTACAGGATTCAGTCCCAAAGAACAGGTTCCGGCTCAAAACCAACTTTCATGTTAGGGACAAGGACAAGAAACCTTTCCAACAGGATGTTCCCAAGAAAACATGGTTAGACGAAGACACTAGAAAAGACTTGAGGAGGAAGAAACTATGTTTCACTTGTCAAGAACCATGCGTGCCAGGACACACGTGTGTAGGGAAGGCAAAGGCTCACTACATCGAAGTGTATTCGGACAACGATGAGGAGGACTATGAGCAGGAAGCCACAGAAGAACTATGGGCAACTGAGGAAGAATCACTCCAGGGTGATAAACCAGAGGGAGTCATTGCTACATTATCTGGAGTACCAAAATTCCATACTCTCAGGGTCAGAGGAGTAGTACAGGGTCACAGAGTAGGAGTATTGATTGATGGGGGAGCAACCCACAATTTCATTGACTCCGCTTGGGTAGCCAAGAGAGGTATTCAGACCGAGAAGTTCGAAGGATTCACTGTAGCAGTAGCCGAGAACTCCAGCATGGAGTGCAACTACTGGATTCCAAAATTGAATGTCACATTAGGTAACTATCAGATGACAGATTCATTCTATGTAGTAGATGTATCAGATACTCATGTAGTATTGGGTGTTCAGTGGCTTTATTCAATAGAGAAATACACTACAGACCACCGAGCAATGGAAATGGAATTCCAAGGGCCAGACGACAAATGGGTAGTTTTGAGGGGCATGAACACTTATCCCCCAAAACCGGTCTCGTCACAGAGAATGGAGGCAGTACTCAAACAGGATGATATAGAATGGGCTGCAGAATGTTTTGTCACCTTTAGGAAACCCCCAGAAACCAGCACACAACACCCAAGTGATATTCAGGCCTTCTTACAAAAGCACGAAAAGGTATTTCGGGACCTTCCATCAGGTAGACCGCAAGACCGAGGCTTTGAACACATTATTGAGCTAGAGGGGACACAGGCAGTCATCACCACTCCTTATCGGCATCCCAAAAGATACAAGGATGAGATTGAGAAAACGATCAAAGAATTGCTGGAGCTTGGATACATTCGGCCTAGTTCTAGCCCCTTCGCATCTTCAATAGTCTTGGTCAAGAAGAAGGATGGTACACTGCGAATGTGCATCGACTATCGAGCACTCAACAAAAAGACCATTAAGAACAGGTATCCCATCCCTAGAATTGATGAACCCATGGACGAACTACGGGGTGCCAAATACTTTTCCAAGATTGATCTTCGCTCGGGGTACCATCAAATCCGAGTAAGGGACCAAGACATCTCCAAAACAGCTTTTCGTTGTCACTATGGTCACTATGAGTTTTTGGTCATGCCTTTTGGACTTACCAATGCTCCAACCACTTTTCAGTCGTGCATGAACCATACCTTCAGAGTTCAGCTACGTAAGTTTTTGCTAGTATTCTTTAATGGCATCCTGATTTACAGCAAAACATGGGAGGAGCATTTGAAACACCTGGACAAAGTACTGATCATTCTAGAAGAACACTTGCTTTACGCAAAAATGTCCCAAGTGTGAATTTGGCATGAAGGAAATGTTGTACCTAGGGCACATAATCAGTGAAAAAAACGTACAGGTTGACATGGAGAAAATCCGAGCTATCAGAGATTGGCTCGCGCCAAAAACAGTCACAGAATTGAGAGGTTTCTTAGGTCTGTGCACTTATTACCGAAGGTATGTTAAGGGATTCTCCCAATTTGCAGCACCCCTCACAGATCTCACAAAGAAGGGAGCATTCACCTGGACAGAACTAGCACAGAAAACTTTCGAGGAGATGAAAGTCACTAGCATAGATCCAAATCATAGGCTCTATCAAGCGTCGAGAAGGATCAAATATTTGGAGGTGCAAACATCTTCTTAAGTATTGCACTCAACTATCAGCTTTGGTGTGATTCAAACCAAAAGATACATCTTTTTATTTAAGGTCGACATATAATATATTTATTATTAATATTTAATACTATTTATGGCCGACATATAATATTTTTTATTATTTTTTATTTTTTTAGGAAAGAACATTACAACATATCCCCCATACATGGTTTTAAAACCATGTGCAAGGCCCTCCTAAAACCATGGGTTGTTTAGGAGGCCTTGCACATGGTCTTAAAACCATTTGCAATGACCTCCTAAACCATGTACAATAAAACCATGGGTTGTTTAAGAGGCCGTGCACATGGTTTTAAAACCATTTGCAAAGCCCTCCTAAACCATGTACAATAAAACCACGGGTTGTTTAGGAGGCCTTGCACATGATTTTAATACCATGTGCACGACCAACATTTTTTTGCGGATAATTTAAATTTTTTTTTTTAATTATTTTGTTAAATAGGAACATTACAACATCTCCCCCATATTGTGTTGTTTTTCTTACCGACATTTTTTTGGCCGATAATTTTTTATTTTTTATTTTTTATTGTTTTGTTATGTAGGAAAATTACAACATCTCCCCCATGTTAGGTTGTTTTTGTGGCCGACATTTATTTTGGAGGATGATTAAATTTTTATTTTTTATGGCCAACATTTACAAGAGGAATGTTACATGAGTAACGTTACATAACGTTACAAGATCTCCCCCATACTGGGTTGTAGAGCGCCTCTCGGCGCAATTATGAGTTCTTGTCCAGTTTTAGCATTACTGGACTTCTCACAACCATTTGTAGTAGAATGTGATGCCTCAGGGGAAGGGCTAGGAGCAGTATTGATGCAAAATCATCACCCTATTGCATTTGAGAGCCGTAAACTGAAGAACTACGAGCACCACTACTCCATATATGACAAAGAAATGCTAGCCATCTTACATGCTCTCACGAAGTTCAGACAGTACCTGGTGGGCAGTAAGTTCAAAATCAAAATAGATCATAACAGCCTCAAGCATTTCTTGGAGCAGAAAGAACTGAATGAGCGCCAACAGAAATGGGTCAGCAAAGTACAAGCCTACGATTTCGAGATTGAGTATATAAAAGGTAAGAATAATGTAGTAGTCGATGCATTATCCAGGCGACCCGCCTCACTATCTCTCATGAGTATATCCACAGATTGGAGGGCACTTCTCTTAGTAGAATACTCCAAAAATAAATTCGCTTGCGAATTATTAGATGGACAAATTCAGGATGACAGGTACAGGATTGTCGATGACATCATCTATTACAAAAACAGGATATACCTCGTCCCAGAATCCACTTTGAGGAAAAAGATCATACATGCAGCACATGACTCTCCATTATCAGGACATCAGGGTTTCTTGAAGACCTACAGACAGATCCGAGAGAGGTTCTCATGGAAGGGCCTCAAAGGGGAAGTTATGTAGCACATACGGGAATGTAGCATATGTCAACAAAATAAGATTGAGAACATCCATCCAGCAGGGTTGCTTCAACCACTACCAATTCCAGAACAAAAGTGGGAAAGTGTCTCCATGGACTTCATTACAGGATTGCCCAAGGTCCAAGGGCGGGATTCTTTATATGTTGTAGTTGATAGACTAACCAAATTTGCACATTTCTTTTCTATATCATCTGATTACTCTGCAGCTCAAGTAGCTAAGTTATTCTTCAGGGAGGTCTTCAAGTTACATGGGTTACCTAAGACCATTGTCAGTGATCGGGATAGTAGATTCACAAGTGCCTTCTGGTAGGAACTATTCAGATTAGTGGGGACCAAACTGGCTACCAGCACGAGTTATCATCCCCAGAGCGATGGACAAACTGAAATTGTCAACAAGTGGATTGAAGGATATCTGAAGAACTACGTAACAAGGCAGCAGCGAACCTAGATTAAATGGCTACACTTAGAGGAGTACTGCTACAATACTACCTATCACATGTCTATTAGGATGACACCTTTTAAGGCATTATATGGCTACGAGGCCTTGGACTATGCAAATTTAGCATTCAGAGACAATAGGGCTCCTAAGGCAAAAGATTGGATACAAGACAGTGAGGATATTCTTAAAATCTTGAAGGAAAACTTACAGACAGCCCAGAATCAGCAGAAGTTATATGCAGACAAACACAGGGTTGAGCGAAGCTTTGAGGTAGGGGATTTGGTATACTTAAGGCTCCAACCTTATAGACAGTCTTCACTTAAGAAGAAAGGAGCGAAAAAGTTAAAACTATGGACCCTACAGAATAATCAAGAAGGTGGGAGAGGTGGCATATGAACTAGAACTACCACAGGAAAGTAAAATTCACAATGTATTCCATGTGTCCAACCTGAAAAAGACCCATGGGCAACGCATTGCTCCATCAACAGAATTACCTCCTTTAGATGATGAAGGACTACTGATATTGATTCCTGAACGAATCATACAGACTAGAGAAAGGAAACTCAGGAACCGGGTAATTAGGGAATATTTGGTTCAATGAAAAGAACTACCGCCAGAGGATGCCACATGGGAAGGTGAACAGGTATTGCAGCATCCTAGTTTGCAGTTGCTTGAGGACAAGCAATCTCAAGCGGGGAGGACTGTCATGTCCTCATCTGATTAGGCATTGAGGACCAAAACCACTAACACATGTGATTCCTATGGGTTCGAGCGGTTACTGACAGTTAGGGAATCAACAAAAGACTGATGCCATCTACAGAAAATCTAGGGCATCAATATGTTATCACCATTAGGTCAAAGAGGGCCACCGGGGCCAAAGGCCACCATCATGCATGACATCTAAGCATTATTTAATGATGCATGCACCCATTTAAGTCTCCATGCGCATGCATGCAAGTCAACTGCAAATTAGAAATTAAAGTGACCTAATTAGGTCAAAAGTTAGGGTTTTCGCAGTTGAAAGTTATAAAAGGAAGATAAAGTGAAAGGAGACTTACTTTGGATGACTATTGATTTTGGAGCTCTTGTGTAGCAGCACAGTGTGCAGCCACAGCAATTGGGGTTGGAGACGGCGTCTTCAACTAACGGGGTTTCGACAGTGAGATATCTGCCCTAGTCTCATCCAAGGTAAGCAATCCAGGTTCACCATCCGCTCTTCAATTTATTCACAGATATCCAGTATCTATCAGAGATTGTTTGTAAGGGCACGTGTGCAGCCGTAAGGGGTTTTCAGCTGGAAAGCCCAAATCATTCGCTGGGTCTTCAGATCTCAATTTACCTTCGAAACCCAAGCACCATTCTCATCATCGGTATCATACTCCAGTACCCGGTGATTATCAAATCCGGTCTTGCTCATCCTGAGCAGTTATCATCCATTTCAGGATCAGGGGAACGTGAGCAGCTGAACCTCCAGAACAATTCGCTAGCCTTCCTAGAGACCTCAAAATTTCCACATGTGCCAGGCATTCTCTCCGGCACAGGAAGACTATCAATCCTGCATATTCTCAGCTTCATCGGACACCTCCTTCACTAAAAACGTCACCCTTAGCTGATTTGGGGTTCGTGCTGCTGGGGTATCACCGGAAGCAAAAGATACTAGGTCATCTCCGATTCAACTCTTGATGCATGCATATTCTCTCAGGAGCATTCTAGCCAGCGTATCAATGGTAAGTGTTCATTCTATCCTACAAACCCTAACCCTAATTTTTGCTATAAAATAGGGAATTTTGCATGGCAGTTTGCATGCCCCGCTGTTTTAGTATATTTGTATAGAATTAGAAAATATCGGGATTTGGGATAGTACAATCCTGTTATTGAGACTGAATCTCTAGAGATTCTAGATCCAGATCCAGTACCCATTCCTAATCAGAAACCTAAACCCAGATGGGCTCGAAAGCTTCTTGATGCAGCTGGAAGTGGTGCTGGAAATCCAGAAGACAGAAGAAGAACAAGGTCCCAGTATCAGAATGAGCATGCTGCACTATCTCTCACAGATTCGTTCTCTACAAAACGGTGCAGCAAAGTTCCAAGTCAGTGCTACTTGATGATGGTGAATGCTCAACTACATGGCCCACAGAAGCAGAAACTTGATCATTCCCTACCTTCACCATCGAAAAGAGACAAACAGATTCGTTAATTTAGAAGTACATTGAGAGGTCCACTGGTGGACCATGTTGCTGCATAGAGCTATAAATTTACAGCAGTGTTTTTGCTCAAGTTATTTTTCTAAGAAGGAAGCTTCTTTCATCTAAAGATAGCTTGCAGTTTGTTATTCCTGCTTATTTTGAGAGGGGGGGGGGGGTTCCCATGAGGTTTTCCCCTGTTTCCTCGGTTGTATTAAGCAGCATTTTTATTTCCTGTCTTTTAGATTGTATTTGGGTGACCTGTGGTCTTGTTACTAGGGCTCACAGTTTTCCAAGTAAGGATTCAAGGGGGGTGTTAGGATTATTAATCCTCCCTTGACCATACTGTCTATTAGATTATTTAGCCTAAGTTAGAAACCTTAATTAATCAATTGGGTCCACTTGGCCTAATAAGGCCACCTATACCAGTTACTAGAGTGTGGGGAACACTGCTAGAGATGTTATCCACTAATTTTACACTTAGTGGATTTTTTGGTGAGCTGCCAAAGTATTGAACAAGTAAACTTGTTCAAGATCAGAGTTTAGAAGTCCGTCGGCCTTTTTCTGGAAGTCTGTTCGAACTTTTTTTGTAAATACATGTTCATACCCCCTTGGGGAAATTGTAAAAAATGTCCTAGCATTTAATTTTTTATAAAAGTCTTGGGTTTCCGAACTTGAGCATCAAGCCGACTAGCCCAGAGTGTTTTTGCCCTTGGTTATTATTGGTTGTTGAACAAATAACTAATAATTTTTTAGTTTTTCACTCACACCTCCAAAGCTGGGGTAGTTGTTTTGGTGTTTCGGCCTTAGGAGGTTATTAAAGCCTTCGTGTCAGTGTTTTCAACATGCTAGGCATTCTGATTGAGTCATATGAACATGTACTAGGTCCCCCTAGACTTTCATTTGATTCTGAGAAAAAATATTTTTTCCCGTTTTTAAGCCATTTTTTAATGGTTTAAATGGAAAAATTCAAAATGTAAAAAAAGTGTGATTCGGAGTCCGTTTTTGGCGTGGTTGGGCTCATTTTCAATCTCGGAGCAACATCTTTACCCTAGGGGCCACTTTCACTATGTTTCGGCTAGCTGAAGCATCCCGAAAGACATCATTTGGCTAACAGAGCATCAAAATGACATTTAAATGCTAAATTTGGAGAAAATGCACAAAGGTCAAAGTTTTTAAAAGTCAAAAATTAATTATAAATTGGTGAGAAGATGACTCACGCTAGTGTGATGGTGTGAGTGGGAGCAGGGTGGACCCCTCCCCATATATTATATTAATTTAATGACATGGTATATCATGCATGGAGTGTGGCATAATGTTCACAAAGCTTTTATCAATATATTCCTTCACTCCAATATGCCATACGAAATCGCATGAGGGTGAAGGACTCGCACGTGTGGAGCAAGCGATTGGGTTGATGGGGTGTTGGGTAGGTGGACATGGATATGTGGCACCTCTTCCTTGT
>LPNX010070202.1:541122-617232 GCA_001517045.1 Pseudotsuga menziesii | reverse complement strand
CCGAGGTGATATCTATTTAGTTATGTTTGTGGCTCATGCAATTTTGAATATCTAGCTTAGAAGTTTGTATTCCAATCCATAGAATAGGCATTTGAATCTCTTTTGCTTATTTATGTGTAATCATTTAAGATTCAAGAGTTATATTTTGTAGTCGGTAATACTTGTATGCTTTTGGTTTTAGGTGATTTCCATACTAGATCTGATCTTTGCATGAAGGTTTCTTGTGTAGCTTTGCAGATCACCGACAGTGGAGTAAGATTAGAGCTCGGTTGCATCTTGTCTTTTTCATCGCTTCACTTTGGATCTAACTTGTTTACCATGCAGGCACCCTCCTCCTCAACCTTGTTCAAAGCTTGAAGCTTGAGCTCTTCCTCTTCCTTCTCAACGAAAAAAGGGCAAAAACACTCAACCTAAATCTATTTTCTTTTAAATTGTTTTGTTTTTCTTGTTTGCAAGTTAAAAGTTGATCATTAAAGATTCATCATTCTTCATTTTTCTTGCTTCACTCAAGATCTAAGAAAGGGCTGGAATTTTACATCTTAAGGCTTAGATCTAGTTTCCATTTGCTTTAGCATTTTGAGGTAAAAATTTGGCAAAATCTTTTCCAAGTGTTGAAGGTGTAGATTATTAGTTTATTTTTGCATCTAACCCACTGATTTGCTATTGAAAGCTTGCTGGTTTTTAGCAGGTATACAAAAAAAGAGAAGGATATGCTGCCGAAATTTTGAGTTTCAAGGCACTCGAAACGTCCATATTCGATCTTACCTTCCCCCTTCTTCATTCCCTTGCTATCCTGGCACTTTAGGCCTTTTTTTACCCTATTTTTCAAAGCTCAAAGGGAATTATTTATTTCAAAGCATTGTAAAAGGTTTAATAAAAAGCAAGTGGGACAAAGGCCCCCACACCCTCCTTCCCCCAGTTGGGGGAAGCTTGTATCGCCTCTTTTGCTTTCTTTTTTCTGGTTTAGTTTTGCATGCATAATAATTGTTTAGAGTAGTTTAGTTTGTTTTTTGCTTTCATAAAAAGCAAAAAAAAACTTTGTTTAGTTTAGTTTTACTTTCGCATTCTTTGCCTTATATAAACCACAAGAAGTAAAAAGAACCAAAGCCTTTTGAATCTCACTGAAAAGTGGATCAAGAGCACTCTCTATCGGAGAGGTTTAATGTTTTAGATTAGTTTTGTTTATCATTTTGTTAAGTAATAAAAGGAATCCAAAATCTCTTGAATCTCACCGAAAGGTGGATCAAGAGTGTTGTTTGTCGGAGAGTTTACTGTTAGTTTTATCTTTTCCAATTTATTTGTTTATTTAATCAATCCGATCGTTGCTTTCCGAGTACCCGAAAGGTGAAAGAGACTCTTTGGTCGTCATCTAAACAACTCATTATTACGTCTCTAATAAAATAAACCAAGACTCCTTCCTCGTATGCTCTACACCACTACAGCTTGTCTAATCAATTGGCTATATCAGAAAGAGATACGAGCTACTAGATTTAATAGGGAAATCCACACAAGTCATTTTCTTGAGAACTTGGGAAGTTGCAAAGGGTAAGCACTACAGAGTCAGGGGGCTACTCCAAGCAGGTTCATCCTCGCCCCGTTGGACACTTGGTATTACCACTTTAGCACTCAGTTTGAAGGGATTTGACTTGTTGGGCCAAACCCACAATTAACCCACACCCTTAATTATTCATTTAATAATCTAAAATTTACCAACCGAGACAATGCAATATTTTCACTGAGATTAAATTAGCAACCCACATTTGCAAGCACTCTTTTCATTTTGGCACTGGTCTATTCTATTCTTTTTGCATAAGTGAATCATGCAATGTGTCATTAAATATTGTGTATCTGATTTGAATTAAAGTGTTGTTAAGGTTAAACCTTGTTTGCAGTAATTGGTAATCTTTAATTCCATCCATTTCATATTAATTCCTAGATTTAGTTTTTTCTTTCGTATATTAAAAACCATAGATTTTCTTCTAATAGGGACCACCCCCCTTGGCTTCGTTAGGAGTTAGCCTAAACAGAGGAGTTGGGATTAGGTGACAGCACCTGGCTCTTTGCTTGCCCCCAAGGCCACGCCTTTCCCGCTTGGGAAACAACAGTACAAAAGATTTATGCTGAAGGTGTGCATTCGACGGACAACAAGAGGTTAACTGCCACTTACTGCATGTGCATGCATCAATTTGGGTGCCTCCTAGACCAATCCTTACATTTTAGGAGCAACTGGGAGTCTCGGCACCAACCTCCATCAGTTAGGTGGAGTTGGAACTAGTTAGTCTTAGTTAGCACCCAGTTACTTTCAGTTAATTCACAATCAGTTAGCTAGCACTAGCAATGCATGGCTGCATGTGGAGTAAGCGCTTTTTCCCACCTACCACACTCAGTTGCACCGAGTTAACTAGCTGTCACTGATTGATTGAGTTGTTGGACATCTGGGAGTTAATCCGTTGGACTCCAATATTGATTAAGAGACCATGAGTTAGAGATTCAATTAGATACAGTCATATCCACTTAGTGGATTCGAATTGCTCCCTAATGCATTCAAATTCTTCCTATTTGTAAACTATTGTAACACCGGATTCTTTGTTGTGAATGATACTGTAAATTCATGAGCAATACTCATCCATTTCCTGTGTGGTTTGTTTTGTTCAGATTGTATCTTCATTCTCCATTTACTGCAAACATTATTAGAACTATCTGCTTGAAGATCTAAATGGCATTCAAATTCTAATACGTCTCATGGTCAATGACTGGGAAGATGAATTCTCAGGGGCTCACAGTGTAGCTGGTCGCACTCTGGAGGGATGACGCAATTATTAGGTAATAACAAACCTTCTCATTCGGCTCATCCTCTGTTTTCACTCTCAATCTCTGGCACTTGCACCACCACCTCCTGCTCCTACCTCTGCACCCTCCACCTCCACCCTTTCCCCCGCAGTCCCTATGGATTGCGAGCCCCCTCCTCTGCAGGTGCGAATAAAATCCCTCTGTGCAGGTAAAAGTGCTCCCAATCATTAGAGAAAATTTCAACTCAAAATGGGCCTTTTAACTTTGATTCAAATTCCATGTCCTCATGTGTTAGCCAATGAAATTGCTTTAAATTTGAAATACCGTACAGATCTTAAACACTTTTTTAATATATATTTGGGGATAGGTATCATAAAAAAAACTATTTTTTTTGTTTGTATTTTCGACATATATCCCTGTGTTTTAACTCAAATTTCGATCGGGAGAGCTCGTTGGATGCGGAATTAAATTCTGCATCCAATGAGTACCCACTCGGCATACTTTTGACGGACCCCGCTACCCCAAAAACAAGAAATACCTGAAAAAACATGATGATACTTTTGACGGACCTCGCTACCCCAAAAACAAGAAATACCTGAAAAAACGTGACCATGCTACCCCAAAAACAAGAAATACCTGAAAAAACGTGATGATGATGTGAGTACCCACTCGGCATACTTTTGACGGACCCCGCTACCCCAAAAACAAGAAATACCTGAAAAAACGTGACCCCACTACCCAAAAAACAAGAAATCCCTGAAAAAACGTAATGATGACATCATCATCGTGTTTTTTCAGGGATTTCTTGTTTTTGGGGTAGCGGGGTCACATTTTGTCATCATCACATTTTTTCAGGGATTTCTTGTTTTTGGGGTAGCGGGGTCACGTTTTTTCAGGTATTTCTTGTTTTTGGGGTAGCGGGGTCTGTCAAAAGTATGCCGAGTGGGTACTCATTGGATGCGGAATTTAATTCCGCATCCAACGAGCTCTCCCAATCGAAATTTGAGTAAAAACACGGGGAGATATGTCGAAAATACAAACAAAAAAGTAGTTTTTTTTCTTTTCTTCCTCCAAAATTAATAAATATTATTTTATTATTTTATTATTTCTTTTTGGAAGGCCCATTTTGAGTTGAAATTTCCTCTAATGCCAGCCTTGGCAAAGAAGATGGCCCCTCTCCCAGTCAAACAACCGCCTGCAGGTAGTGTTGATGATGATGCATCCTCCAGCAGCAAAACGGCAGCCTCCTCCAGTGACAACACGTCGGATGCCCAGGACGACCCCAACGTGCCGGATTCCGCCGGCTTTGGATTCCCTACTATCGAGGAACCATTCTATAAGCCTTTATCAGGTTCTGTCTATGGCTTCGTTTGTTTTTGTCATGGATACAATGGGCTTCCCAATGTCAGTTTTTTTTTTCAGAAACTACTGTCTTTTTGTATATAGATACTCTACCTCTTTCCTTGGACCTGTTTTCCCTCATGGAGGAAGGGTCTGGCTTCTTTTTAGAATTGTTCTACATGCTGGTCTCTTTGAGCAGGGATGCATCTCTGAACTGTAACTTTTTTGTAACACTATCTTTCTTTTTTCAATAGAATAGCTTCTTAACTTACAAAAAAAAAGATAAAACCTAAGAGACTCTTTCCAGATCAGTATTCAGGCAAGCCCTTGTCCATGAACCTTACTCGAGAAAGCAAGGGTAGTTATTTTAACATAGAAAAGAAAAATTGAAAATGGAAGTTATCTAATTACTACACCACCGCAATAGTGGGTAAGTATTCGTTTACTTTGAATCACATATAGACATATCGAAAATAAATTGATCAAAGCATACGGATCTGCAAAAAATAAACTAAACTAACAAAACACAAAAATCACAAAAAGTGACACCGACACATATCCTCCCTAGGGGGATGGAGAGTGGGCTCTGAAGAGCCTACTCGAAAACTTTATTATGCGGTTACAACATGCGTGAAAAGAAATGCGCTTTGGTTCTTGTTATCTGGGATCCAAAGGCTTACAAAAAGTCAATAAGCAAAAATGGAGTCTCGAGAAGCCTTGATTAGCTCAAATCTTTGAAAATTGGCCAACACCTCCTTCTCTTTTATCACCAAACCTGAAAAAACAACGAGGTATTACTCCCTAAAGATGCTCAAAAACACTTTAAGAGTGTCTTTGAACATCCACAAAAAATTCTACAAAAAAAGGCTAAGTCAAACAATGATAAAAAATGCTTAAATTAACCAAGGATCTTGGCTTGCTTTTGGGGCAGCAAATATGATGCACTTGAAATGCTAAATTTAAACTTTGATACTTCAAAGAAAAACTACTTTTTAAAACAAGTTTTAGATCTACTTTAAATCACTTGCAAAGGAAGATTTCTTATGCCTAGATCTACTCTTGAACAGGTAAAACTTTGACGCACTTTAGATCTACACTTTTAGCACTTGTATATGAGATCTAAAGCAAGATTAATCTTTGAATGAAGTAGATCTCACAAACAAGGACAAGTAACCGGAGGAAAAGTTGATTTTAAAGGAGGAAGAGAAGTAGAGCCCGGTCTGTTGCCGGAAACAATCAACCAAGAAGAGTCTTTCTGTGGAGTGTCGAGGGGCAATGTCTCATTATTTTGTTGGAAATGGAATGGAATCAAGCTAGATCCGCACCTTCTCCACGTTTGGAAACCTGAAAACTAGATCACAACCTTGTAAAACACCTCATAAGATTTGGATATACATATGAAAAAAGACAAAAATAAAATGCAAATAAGCTTATTAAACATGTAAATTTTAGATCTTTGAACATATATAACATCCATAAAAACAAGTAAGTAGTCTTACTTACAAATTCCTACTCCTATTGATTTGAAGGAATCCTTCTAGGCCAGTACAAAGATGAAGTAAGATTTGAGAAAAAGTAAGATCGCCACATTTGCAACATGACGCTGGTACTCCACACACAATAGCACTACATAGTTTAGCCTCCAAAGCTTCTTTATTCTCAAGCAAAACAATGAATATCACAGTGTTACAATAGCAGACCTTCTCTTCATCCAACTCTAACTAGCTTGAATGAGAGAGGTTGTGCATTATTTATAGCCAGACTGGCCAAGAGAGGGCACAACCTACACTGGCAGAAGAGCGTTGAGTTTAGGGAGATGATTGAGGAATGAGTGTGTTGAAGTGGAGTGGAACTGAGGAGGTAGGCGCCACCTCTCCTACCTAACTCCACTTATCCACTCAACATTCACCATCTCAACCACATGTGAGGCATGAGTGAGAGGAACGCATCCTCAAGCTAGCATGAGCTTGCCATCTCTCCTACCTACCTCAAATTGATGCTTTCATGAAGGAGAAGGCCCGCCTACCTCACTGGGAGCCATTGCCATTGCTTTCAATCAAATTTGACAAGATTCCACTGATTTAGGAATTTGGGATTTTTCTCCATTTTTTATTTTTCTATTTTTTTAATTTTTTTTTTATTTTTTAGAGAATTTTGACTTAAGTAATAAATTTATCACTTAAAACTTAGGAAAAGTGGGTTTTTGGGTGAAATGGGTGCTCTGAGTTAGAAAACGAGCACCCCCATGGCAAAATCCGATCCCTAAGCACAATTTTATTACATTTATAAATTTCCCAATTAAACTATTAAAAATAGCCTAAGTTTACGAAAAAAATATAAATATATATATATATATATATATATATTTCTCAAAAATTAAAATAAAACCTAGGGGACCTAGCACATGTCCATATGACTCAATACTAATGCCTAGCATGTTTATAAACATTGACGCATAGACTCTAATAACCTCTTAAGGCATAACCACCAAGACGACTGCCCCAACTTTGGATGTGTGAATGAAAATTTCAAAATTATTAGTCGTTTGTTCAACAACAAATAATTACCAAGGGAAAAAACACTCTAGGCTAGTCGACTTGATGTCTAAGTCTAGGAGATCGAGTCTTTTACATACTTCACCATGCTAGTACATTTATTACAACTCCCCCAAGTTGGTATGAACATGTGGTATAAGAAAATTTAAAAAAAAATTCCCAGAAGAAGCTTGGCTGACTTCTGAACTCTAAAGAATGAACAATTATGCTTGTTCAACTTTGTCGGCTCACTTAATAAAACCAACTAAGCATGACTTAGTAGGTAATGCTACCTAGTGCCACAATTTTTACTAGGAGGCCATGTGCACAAAGTGAAGGAGGCCGCATTTTTGCATGGGAAGGAATTTTCAATGGCTGCTCTCAACTTTCCAATAGCCATGTTGTTGGTCATCTTCCACTGACTGCCATCCAAGAGGCCGTGGTTCTGCCTAGCATTTATTTTTCCTAGTGGGAGGCATGAAATTTCCTAGAGGAGCTATGATGTCACCTAAGGGCATGATCTTCCTTGGTGGGAAGCTATGCACTATTAATTAAGAGGCGACGCTCTTGTTTTTTCGTTGCATATATGATAAATAGCTCACAATTGTTCACTAGTGCATGGTGGACAATTGTTGTTAACGGATTCTGTCTTCAAGCATTGATCAACCAAAGCGAAAGTATGCAAAGTGGAGGGGGCGCTCATCTCTCTTGACTTTGATGGAGGTCTCAATTACGGGTGTTGCCACAAGCATATCTAGAAGGTCGTGGCTTGAGTAACTAGCCTATGGCATGTCGTTGTCAAAGTTATTGCACACTTTTGGTTAGAGAGTTGAAGGGGATCCATCATAGTTGGATCTCAAAGATCGCTAAGGGTCTGTGTGTGTCGCAGTGGGCAGCGTGTCAAGCTGTGCAAATCTCATGTTACTAGAATTTCCTAGTATGCTTTGGAAACTGTTTTTTGAGTAATAGTTTATTGAGGTTGGACAGTATTTTTTCCTTAGATGTGTGAGCAAATTTGTAGATTGTTGAGTTGTTGTCTTCCAACTCAAATATGAAAAATATAAAGCTTAGTAACTCTGAAAAACTTGAAGGTACCTCCAATTAATCCTCTCGAAAATATTTAATGGAACTCAGCTTAACCGAACAAGATATTTACTCTATAGTTGATGCCAGATGTATTAGAAACAAAACCAACTAATCCTGCTCAATAGGCTGAGTGGAATAAAAAGAATGTCAAGGCTTACATGATTATCTCAATTAATATGAGATCACCTTTGGTTGTGCATGCAAGAAATTACAAGACAACTAATGAGTTGTGGGACAAGTTGAAATCCTTATGAGTCTTTGAGCATGTCATGGAGGATGCTACCCAGAAACAAGTTGAATGCATTCAGGATGGCAGAGGGAGAGAGTGTCTCCTCATACCTTAACAAAGTCAAAGAGATTCGGGATCAACTACATGATGTTGGGGATAAAATCTCCAATGAGGAAATGGTTCCTGTCACCCTAAATGGTTTTTCTAATGACTATGAAATGTTTGTCAGCTGTGTTGCAAGTAAAGAGAATGTGCCCTCATTTGTATGGGATTTTCTTGTCCGAGGAGATGAGGAAGAAGGCTAAGAATCAAAAAGAGTCAAATGATGTTGCAGTATGGTTGATGTTATCACCAAACTTGTAGTTGCCACTATGAGGTGGATCCGGGATGGATGGTAGAGGAAAGGGCAACTAAAGTGATGGAACCAAGATAGCCTCGACTCCCAAATGGATGGTTGTCACACCAATCAAAGCAATCTTCACTTGATGTTGTTTTAGCCCAAGACAACAATAGGAGAGACCCTGATCTACTCCCGACAGGAGAGATCAGACCTAGACACCAGCTCAGATCAAATGGAGTTGAAGTACCTAAAGTGTAAGGTGGAGTAAACCCTAGATCTATGGATGACGTCACAAGGTGAACTAGGGCTTGGATCAAGGGTTTATGAGATGTGAAATTTGATCCAAGTTAGAAACACAAGTGACCTATAAGCCTATTACTAGATCTAAGACCAAGGTACTAGCAAAAGATGAAGATATCCACTGCCTTGGGAAACGTGACCAATGCAGGGAGGGTAAGAATGTTGATGTATGTGTAACTTCGAAATGTATTCACTTGTATATTTCATGTATTGTACCCCGATGTTTATTCCGGGAAGTGTTTATAATGTAATTGAGTCATGTCATGCCCCGATGTTCCTATCGGGAGGTTCTATAATGTAAACAAGTCATGTCAAGTCATTGTGGATAACCCTCCTATTGTTCAAGGGTTAAATTCCCCGCAGTTGCGAGGCCCTAGGGTTATTAGACTCTCCTAGAGAAGTCCGCCCTATTGAGTTATTGTCAAGTCGATAATTAGTAGAAATAGAGAGTGAGCCTCTCTATTTATCACACACTCACTCACACTCCGTTGTAGCGCATAACTGAGAAAGAAGAAGTTGTTGGGGCTAGAAAGAAAGAGGCTACTGCTGTCAGGAGATCATCTTACTGTTTTGGGGTTTTACTTTTGGTGTTGATTCTATCTCAGAGGAAGTTGCGGGGTTTTCTCCATTTATGGTTTCCCCAAGGAAAAACACTGTGTTCATTGTCTCTTGTGTTTGATTGTTGTGCTTGTTATTCTCTCAGTTAAAGATCATAATATAATGCTAGCTTGAATGATAAAAATCTAACAAAGAACATAATTGGGGATATCTAGTACCACGGGATAGACTTGAAAGAAGGTATAACAGTATCAAAGTACCCGAGCCACAAGGAAAAGATCAAATCGCAAGAGGCAACATGAAGGGTAGCACTAAGGTTTAGAGAACAGTGCCTTGGGATTTGGGCCAAATGGAGTCACTTTAGCAAAACGTTTTTGAAGACCCACTTAGGGTTGGACCCGATCTACAAAACCAAAAATGGTTTGCCCCAAGATCAAGCAGTTTGATCTATAATATTTTTTTATTTTTAATATTTAGGGTTTAGAGAACAGTGCCTTGGGATTTGGGCCAAATGGAGTCACTTTAGCAAAATGTTTTTGAAGGCCCACTTAGGGTTTGACCCGATCTACAAAACCCAGAAATGGTTTGCCCCGAGATCAAGCAATTTGATCTATAATATTTTTTTATTTTTTAGTATTTAGGGTTTTAACATGAAAATAAAGATGTCAATGGATTGAGATCTAGAAAAGAAGAACTAACCTATAGAACTTACCTGGAACACCTTGTAGATGCCTTGATGATGATGATCTATGCCATCCGGATCAATTTGAGAAGATTTGACGCAGGCCTCTATGTAAAATGATTTGCCCAAGGAAGCCACTGCGCCCTCTCTCCTGCACAACAAACGTCAACCATATCAGATTTGATGCATCAAGAGAAAAGAACAAATGCTACAAAAAAATAGCAAGATGAAATCATAGATCGCAGTGATACTAATGAAAACCCCCTAATACAAGCGCATCCAAGCCAAGCGAGTTGAGGAACCCCTGCAAAAACGCCTAAGTTGAAGTCGCCCTCCTGTAGACAAGACAATGTTTTCCCAAAAATACCCAAATGCTAGGAAGCAATAGATTTTCCAATCACCATCGAAGAACACTAAATGCAAAGGAGATCCAAAAAATTTCCACAAGAATAGTTTTTCTATTATCCAAATCTAAGAACCAAAGACCCCCTTACAAATGAGAAGCTCTCTCCTTTAAATAGGAATGAGAAAACCAAAATCATAACCACTTTTCAAATGAGTGGCTAAGATTAAAAAATACAAATGTTCTAATCAATGGTTGAGATGAGCTCAACATAGAATACATGGATCAATACAATAATATAATATAAAAGTGGACCAAATCACCCTAGGAGAGGGGATCCCACTCAACAAAAAATAAATGAAGCACATGGTGGGTCCAGGGAGTGTTAACTAACTCCTTTTGGGAGTCCCCATGGCACAATAAAAAGAATATAATTTTTTAACTGTGAAATTGTGCCTCCTTGAGGAAATCATGAGCCTCCAAAAGCTCCAGAAAATAATAAAATATGCCCGAAAAATAGATGTGCGCCCATCCAGGTGCTGCAACTCCTGGAGGAGTGGAAAACATCACATTCAACATCAAAACTCATCCCATGCCATTTCCTTGCCTCAGTAGCCCAAATTGAATTCTTTAATAGCCATTTTAATTATTTTTTATCTGCCTCGAGAAACGTGATATGCCCAAAATTGCCTCCTAGGGTGCTTGCATTATCAAACTGAGCCCACCAGGCTCTCTGGGAGGGGGGTAATATGGTAGAAACAAGTGGTTGTACCACCCCCTCCTCATACAGTGCCCTAGGAGATCCAAGAAAATCATCTCCCTGCTCAGATAGGCCATCCAGCATGGAAAAACTGCACCAAAATGGTACACTGAGCCAAATCATCCCTGCAACTGCCCGGAACTGAAACAAGCCGTCTCATTGGACTCAAGGAGTCCAAATCCATCTAAAGTGCATACTCATACACCCTATAGGTCTCTGCATGATCATCTACAATATCCAATATACCCAGATTGACAAAATAATAATCTGTAAATGACCAGATAACCAATAATATAACCCAAGCTAACATCCATCTGCTGCAAGTGTTCAAAGGTTAAGTCGTGCTCTACAAATCATGCAAGTAACAATTATAACAATTAGCAATCATTCATTGGCGATCTATCAACCAAATATATAGGGTTTCATTTATTTATTACAACTCAGACCAGACTTTCAAGACTATACTCACTTCATAGTTGTAATCAATTTGCTAGTGAAGGGTGAAGGCTAAAGTTCAAAAGGCTAGGCCAAAGGGTGACCACCAACTCAACACTGTGACACTTTGGATATGGAAAGGAGATACTCACTCTAGCATATGTCGAACAAACAACAACACAGGGGATGGCAATGTCTCACAAATGGATAAGTTACGTTTAGAGGTGCATATTCAGCTTGACAAATGCTCACAATCCAAATCAAATACAAGTAAGGAAAGTAATCTTCAGATAGAACTTTTAAGAGCCATTGCTTTTTGGGGCCTTCAATTTTCCATAGCTTTGGTCCATGCATTTCTTACACGGATTTTTGTTATTGAGGCTTCATGCATTCATGTATGTTTAAAAACACTACTTTTCATGAATGTTTTAAGATATTCATTTCAATATATTTCAAAGCCAATTTCATTAGGCTAGCCTTGAATTCACGTATGTTCAAAAACACTACTTTTCATGAATGGGTTTTTTTATAAAATATTCATTTCATTTCCAAAAACATTGTATTGATGGCAGCGCTACTTGTTTCGGGTTTAGCAAACACAACCTATGCAACTCAGAGCCGACACACAAATCAACAGGAAAGCTTGTCCAACACAAAGGCTCTAGCAAGGAAAGGTCCTCCATGCCACAAGTCAAGTAATAGGTCGTGTTGGAAACATAACTGGAAAGTAATGGATGAGTGGGGATAGTGAATAACGAAACCAACACTAGCAAGCCAAAGTATGGTGGGAATGACTACCTCTATTCTCCCTAAGAAGGGTAAAACCAATGAGTATAGATCAAGAACTTCCAGGTCTGAGTAGGGACATCAATACATAATATCAATACATCCAAGTCCACATATTTATATGACCGCCAGATCATGACACTAAATGCTAATACATATCACAAAAATGAGTATAAGAGCAATGACAACCATAAAACAAGATAATATAAGCTGAGTCATGAACATGTAAATAATCCATCTGAACCAACATTTGTCCAATGAGAAAACACTAATGCAACTCTGGGCACTACTAACTACTCTACAAATGGCTAAATGACTACATCACTCCTCAAATCTGAGTGTCCTAAGACTCAGTCGTGGCATGGGAGATTACTATAGTCCATCAATCAAATAAATGTTCATCTCAGCATCTCATATGTATGGGAGCTAGCTGAAAAATGTACTAGAATCTGAAAAATAGAACATGGTAGCTCGGCTACTATATATGTGATAACAGTTGAAGACAAAGAAACACAATAAGAAGTGGCAAAAGAAGAAAGGGCCAAAACACCTTCATCAAAGATTTAATGGGGGCAAAGCTTCTTCATCCAAGAAACATTTTTCAAAAGGCAAATGTTTCAATTGCAATGGCAAAGGCCATTATACAATAGACAGTTATAAGAAGAAACCATGCAATGGAAAAGGTCATGCTTAACACCATGCTACAAATGAGGCTCACCAAGGAAATTCTGCTGATGAAGTTGATGAGTTATCTAATTAGTGTTATCACCAACCTTGTAGTTGCCTGTGTGAGGTGGATCCAGGATGGATGGTAGAGGGGCAAGCAACTAAGGAGGTAGAACCAAGACTGCCTAGACTCCCAAATGGATGGTTGTCACGCCAATCAAGGCAGTCTTCACTTTATGTTGCCCAAGTCCAAGACAACAACGGGGGAGACCCAGATCTACTCCCGACAAGAGAGATCAGACCTAGACACCAGATCAGATCAAGTATGGCTTGAGATACGTAAGGTGTAAGGTAATCAGAAACTCTAGATCTATGGATGATAGTAGTAAATGGACTTGGGCTTTGGATGAGGGCTTCGGTCATATGATGGTTGATCCAAAGTGACCTATGGGGGAAAATACTAGATCTAAGGTTGAGGTACTAGCAACTAATGAAGATAACCACTGTCTTGGGAAACGTAATTGAGACAGGGTGAGTAAAGACAGAGTTGGGACTGTCTAGTACCAAAAAGATAGACTCAGTGAAAGATATGAAATGCCATGTTACCTGAGTTATCAAGGAGAGGTCAATTTTCAGGGGAAAGAGGTCAAAAAGGGGCTAGCGCTATGCTTGGAGATCAGTGTTTGTTCAGCCTTGGGTAATGGAGTCAGTATCAGCACAGCGTTTAAGTGAACCCACCTGGGATATGCCCTGATCTATGGACCCAGAAAAGGATTTGGCCCGAAAGATTCAGGTTACAGGGAAATCAGTAGAAGGAGGGCTAGCGCTAGGGTTTGGAGAGGCAGATCTGCAGATCTAGAGCCACCAGGAGACTATCAGCTCAGCATTGGAGTGGAAATGAGATCGGGATGGCCTGATCTACACACCCAAGTCAAAAAAATTTAGGAAAAATCTGATGAAGGAGGGTAGGAGGCTGAATGTCAGTTTTTCAGATCAAGGGCTACCTGGCAGGAACTAGCTCAGCATTGGGGGTGTTTTGGAATGAGGAAGACCTGATTTACACACCCATGTAATTATTTTCCGGAAAAAGTCAAATTTTTAATGGGGCGCTGGGGTTTGAGCTGTCAAAAAGTCATATCTAGGGAAAACCAGTCAAAATTAGGGCAGCGTTGAGGATCATTCAGTGAGAGGGATGCTCGATCTACAAAACCTAGAAATGGTTTGCTCAAAGATCAAGCGGTTCCCTGATTAAATATTCTTTTTTATTTTATTATTTAGGAGTTTTTTCATAAAATTGAAGAAAAAAAGGTACAATGGATTGAGATCTGAAAGAGAAGAGACTTACCTATTAGATCTTACCTGGAAATGCTTGTAGATGCCTTGTTGATGATGATCCCCGCCATCCCGATCAATTCTGGAAGATATGAGTGAGTTCTAAGACCAACGTTGTGCTCCAAGTGACCAATGCGCCCTCTCTCATGCACAAGCAAACGTCAACAATATCAGATTTGTCGTATAATGAAAGAAAAGCAAGATCTACAGAAAAGTAACAAGATGCAATCATAGATCATAATGAAACTAATGAAAACCCCCTGTCACAGACGAAACCAGTCCAAGCGAGTTGAGGTCCCCCTACAAAAACGCCCAAGATGAAGTCGCCCTCCTGTAGACAAGACAAAGATCCCAAAAAAAGAGTATAGATCTCACAAAATATTCCGAATGCTAGGAAGCAAAAGATTTTTCAATCACCACCGAAGAACACCAGATGCAAAGCAGATCCAGAAAATATCCCCAAAAAAATATTTCTATTAATCAGATCCAAGATTCAAAGACCCTTTACAAATGAGAAGCTCTCTCATTTAAATAGAAATGAGAGAACCAAAATCCTAACCAACAAAGGTTCTAGCAGGAAAAAGGTCCTCCATGCCATAAGTCAAATAGTAAGTCAGGTTAGAACAAAACTGGAAGTTAATGGATGGGTGGAGACAATGAATGATGAAGCCAACACTAGCAAGCCAAAACAATGGCGGGAATGACTACCTCTATTCTCCCTAAGGAGGGTAAAACCAATGAGTATAGATCAGGAACTTCAAAGTCAAAGTAGAGACATCAATACATAATACAAATACATCCAAGTCCATATAATTATGACCGCCAGATTATGACACTACATGTTAATACATGTCACAAAGATGAGTATAAGAGCAATGATAACCATAACACAATATAATAAAAGCTGAGTCATAATCATGCATATAATCCATCTGAAACATCATTTGTCCAATGAGAAAGCACTGATATAAAACTGGGCATCAATAACTGCTCTGTAATGACTAAATGGCTACATCGGTCCTCAAATTTTAGTGCCCTAAGACTCAATCCTGGCATGGGAGAGTACAATAGTCCACAAATAAAATAATGATCCGTCACAACTGCTCATCTTAGCATCTCATATGTAAGAGATCTAGCTGAAAAATGTATTGTATCTAAAAAATAGAATATGGTAGCCCGGCTACTATATATGTGATAACAATCAGTTAGAAAATTTCTCACTACTGAGTACTATCTTTTGTTTTTTCTAATGTTTCCACAAAGATGTCTGGTATATTGATTCTAGTGCAATCAGGCACATGTCTCCTAATAAAAAGGCTTTCCATAGAACTCAGACAGAACAGTGTTGGAGAATTGGTATTTTTGGGTGATGACCGATCTCATGAGGTGAAAGGAATAGGCACTACTCCTATAATCTATTCGAGTGCCAAGTGGAGGTACAACTCTCATAAAGAATGTTTTGTATGTTCCTACCTAACATAGAATTTGTTTTTGGTGAGTGTTATTGTTGATCAGAACATGAAGGTTGAGTTCTTCAAAGGGCGTTGCACAATCATAGATTGTAAAGATGGAAGATCAAGGGTGATCTGCAAAGGCATCAAAGAGGGTGGCTTGAATAGATTGACTCCAGGTGTTGTTGATCATAAAGCATTGGTGCATGATGATGGATCATTTACAGAATTGTGGCATAAGAAATTTGGTCATTTGAATCTGGACAGCCTAAGGAACGTTCAAACAATGGCAAAAGGTATTCCACAATTTAATGTAAGCAGAAAGTGTGTTTGCAATGCATGTGCCATGGGAAATCATCATAGGGATCCTTTATTTTCCAGTGATGAAAAACTTGTGAGGAAAACTCTTGACCTTATTCACTATGATGTGTGTGGATCAACGAGTAACCCTTCTATCACTGGTTGCTAGTACTTTGTTACTTTCACAGATGATGCTACTAGAAAATGTTGGATTTATTTCATGAAGCACAAGAATGAAGTGTTTTGATAAGTTCCATTTAAATCCTTTGTAGAAAAGCAGACAGGACATAGCATCAAAATCATAAGAAGTGATAATGGTGGAGAGTACAGACCTAATGAATTTATTTATTTTTGTAAGCAATCAGGGATCAAGAGGGAGTAATGTGTTCCTTATACCCTCCAACAGAATGGGCTTGCAGAGAGAAAGAATAGGAGCATTGTTGAGATTGCATAATGCATGTTGGAGTAGTTTGGTATGCCTAGATTCCTTTGGGCGGAAACGTGTCATACTTCACTACACATTTTGAAAAGGTGTCCTCACAAGTCAATGAGAGATGTTACACCAAAGGAGGTTTTGTTAGGGGTAAAGCCTTCTGTTGATCATTTCAGAGGGTTTGAGTCACCTGCATATTCCTACCTACCTTCTGACAAGAGGAGAAAACTTGAAGCTACCAGCAAAAGAAGTGTTTTTGTTGGTTATGGTGATGAATACAAAGCTTATGAAAATATTTGTTCCCAGTGAAAGGAAAACTACGTTATGCAGATATTTTATTTTTTTATTAATCTAGTTACAAAATGACATCAAACACTCTTAATGTGCAGCTTGATTTAACAAAAGTCAATGATGAGATTATTGAAACAGGAAGAATCAAATGAGGTGAGTGGTGGAAACCACTAGGAGCATCATGAAGCGGCAAGGGAGAAACCAATGTGGATAAACAAACTGGCAGAAGGCTCAAGCTTGAAAGATGATGACAGGCCCAAATTGTCTCCTCCTAGGAGATCAACATGGATCAGAATCCAAATAAAAGTTATACAGCTAATTTTGTTGCCTTGATGAGTAGCTTAGTTGATTCTGAGCCTAGTACATTCGATGAAGCTTCATATTCTAGACAGTGGATTGAGGCCATGCGAGAGGAATATGAGAGCATCATGAAAAATGATGTGGGATTTAGTTCCAGTTCCTGAAGAAAAGAAAGGCATTGGTAGCATATGAATATTCAATCTCAAGCATAAAAATGATGGTTCCATCGAGAAGCATAAAGTAAGATCTGTGGCAAAAGGCTGTAGTCAAAAACCAGACATTGACTTTGATGATACATTTGCTCCCGTTGCTCAATATACAACCATTAGATGTGTACTCTTTGGCTGCCTGCTACAATTGGAATATTCACTAGATGGACATGAAGACAGCCTTTCTAAATGGTGTTCTACAGGAAGAAGTCTACATACAGATACAACAGCCACAGGGATTTGAAGTTGCCGGTAAAGAGGATCTTGTGTGCAGGTTGAAAAAGACCTTGTATAGTCTTATGCAGGCTCCTCATGCATTGTATACTCGGATTGACAAGTGGTTCCATGGAAAGAGTATAAAGAAATTAGTTGTTGATGCTAATCTATACTTTGTGTGTGATGGTGAAAGTACTACAGTTGTTGTTTTGTAACAATAATAATGATAATAATCTATTTTTAAGGTCACCACCAAGCAAGACACCAATTTGGTGTATGAGACCCTTTGTTTGTGGGACAAGGGAACCCCTTATGTACAACGATTTAATTGCTAAAGTCTACAAAGATGTACATACCCTACCCCACTCCGGATTTGAACCTACAACCTCCTAGGAGGAAACACGTTCTCTTAAGTTTTAACCATTAGGCCCACTCAGGCTGTTTGTAGATAATCTTATTTTGACGGGAAATGATGAGGAATTAATTCTTTGGTTGAAGAATGAATTATGTCAAGAATTTGAAACAAAAGATTGGGGCCCTCTTCACTATTGTATGGGTTTGGAGGTATGGCAGGAAAAGGATCAGCTTATTCTGACTCAAGCCAAGTATGCTGTTGGGATTTTGAAAAAGTTCAGAATGGAGGGTTGCAAACCTATTTCTACACCCATGGATCCTTGAATTGAATTGAGAGTTGATGATCCAAGTGAAGAAGTGGATGCTACATTGTATTGCAAATTGATTGATAGCCTTCTTTACTTGTGTAATACCCGTCCTGATTCATCATATGTTGTGAATGTCCTTAGTCAGTTTATGGTAAAACCAAAGAAGATTCTTTGGCAGGCTAGTAAGAAAGTTCTTTATTATTTGAGTGGCACTATTTCCTATGGTCTTACTTATGAAAGAGTTGTTTGCATGGTTATATTGATGTTGATTGGGCATGTGATGTGAATTCAAGAAAATCTACTACAGGTTATTGTTTCTCCTTAGGTTCTGGCATGGTTTCTTGGAGCAATAAGATACAAACTACTGTTGCTTTGTCTTCTACGGAGGCTGATTATATTGTTACTACCACTGGAAGTTGTGAAGCAATATGGCTTAAGATATTGCTTCTTGAATTGGGTGTGATGGAGAAGATTCCTAATCTTATCTACTGCGATAATCAGACTTGAATAATGTTGGGTAACAATACTGTGTTTCATGAAAGCACATTCAGACCAGATACCATTTCATTAGATACCTCATTAGCAAGAAGGATAATTATAGGGAGTATTGTTCTATTGAAGACAATGTAGCTGAGATACTCACTAAAGCCCTTCCTAAGCCCAAATTTGAAGATTTCGTAACAAGACTCGGTTTATATGTACCTAGCACTATCCTCAAGAGGGAGTGTTAGACTGAGTCTACTGCTATTTGTATAATGTTGGTTGTTGCTTAGTTATGCTTGTTATGATTCAGTTTGGGTTTTTGTTGGAGATTGAGATGTTAGCATTTTGTAGCTCGAAGGTACTCCTGCATCAGGTGCCTAGGTGCAGGGGTCCGAAATGATGGGGTCTCATTAAATGTCATTAAGTGACTTTATAAAGTGCATTTATTAAAATACTTTTTTATGTGACTTTTTAAGTTTATTATTAAGTTTATAAAGTGACTTTTAAGTTATAAAGTGTGCTTTTTAATATTTGGGGTAAATGTGACTTTTCAAAAAGAAACGTGTTTTTATATAGTTCACTTAAGTGATTTAAGTGAACTTGAGATTAAAACACAGCCCTTAATCTTGAGGCCAAGATCAAATCTCAGCCGTAGAGACATGAGGAGTTCCCTAATGAGAAAATTAAAAAGCACATTGAGACTTCATTTGACACGCATTCCAAGAGAAGTTGGCAAGCGCTGAGTAGCTTGAATTCCAAGGTGAGGAGTTCTTGTGTGTGGCTCAAATCCCAAGGAGCAGCTTGGAGGGAGGAGCTCGAGTTCCAAGAGTGAGGGCATTTAGTGAGCAGCAGAGAGAAGGAAAGGAGCAGCAGTTGGAGTGGGCACAATTCCCAAGGTGTGGACGCATTTCCCCAAGCATGTACAGCCATTAATAAGAGGCCATCGTGCAAGAAGATGGGGCCATACAGCTGACTTGGTGGGCACAGAAAACAAGCAAGAGGCACTGTTTTCAAGGCAAGAGAGCATTTATTGCTGACATACCATACACCTGAAGAGAGGCCGTATTGTTGATGTGAATGGGCACTGAAATCGAGGTGAACAGAGCTGCATGAAGACTGTCCTGGGTCGTACTGTTTGCATGTTTTCCTAGGCAGCATTTTGCACAGTTTATGAGGTGATCTTATGTGCTCATATTCCAAGAAATATTTTGTACTCTACTGTACATTTAATTGATGTACCTTCCTGCTGTTGTAAATCAGAGTTTTGACTGCTGCTCATAAATATAATATCTCTTGGACTTGTTTTCCCCAAGAGGGGGTTTTTTCAGGGTCATTTTTTAACAAAAATACTGTGTTAAAAAGTTACTACAGTCTGCCGATTTTTTATCGATTTCCGCTGCTAAATGTTCTTTATAAACAGTATATCAGCATACAGTCAAGTTACATTTAATGCTTGATAAATGTGCATGACTTGTGTTTACTGTTGAGGTTGATAATCGAGGTTTAGAAAGTGTTTGACGAAAATTCTAAGTGACTGTGTATGGCAGAGGTCTGGTTTTTGTCATTTTTCTTCATGAGAGACTCTCTCCAACTAGTTTCTATTCTAGTGTGCTGTTGAGATATTCCCTCAGAAGGTTGTTATCCTGATTGTGTACAAAACCAGCTTGAAGCTGAAGGAAATGAAGTGTGATGTTTGTGTGTGAAACTTGTGTCTTTTCTTCAATTTCGTGTTTGATGTTTTGACTTTTGAGAGTCGATTTAGCATAGAGTCCACAGGTGATTGGAGAAGAGACCACGCAGAGGAATTCTGTCTGTTGATGGACTATGATAGCTTGATGAGAAAGTGTTTGCCAGGTGGAGTGAACTGCCTCTTCCTGAGCACTTCCTAAATAGTGAACTTGTAATCGCACTATAGAGTTGACAAATATCATAGCCTTATTCAAGAATGGGAACAACATGAAAATGGACTCACAATAGTAAGAGTTACAATAGGAATTGCCCATCTAAACTCAACAGCTAAAGATTATCGTATTTGTGTTTGAACTTTGAAGTTATTGCTAGTCCTCCAAGGTTCAATGAGTAAACAAGGGGTTGAAAACTGCAATGTTCATTGAAAAATCTTTCAGCTCCAGGAATGCCAGACACTATTTTGTCATATTATACGATGTGGGCATAAAAAAAAACATGCAAAAAGGCAACCAGAACATATGAAGAAAGTGCATGGAAGGGGATGATGGACGAAGAATCTGTTTTAGATGTAAGTGGAGGTTGTTTTCCAGCATCTTGCACTCACTTAAGATAATTTAAACATTAAAATAACTGAAAACAAGCATATTTGGAAACAGCAAAAAGTCTACCCAAAGATTTTAGACCGGGAAAAACAATAGTGTACATAATTTCTTGCAAACAACATGTTACATAAAAAAGTTAACATCATAGCAGGCTCAAGTTTCCATAGTAATTGTAACTTCACTACAATAGCTGAAGGAAACAATACACAATTTCATCCCTTTCTTGACTATGTACATACTGGCATGATAAACTCACATTTGCCCTATCAAGATTTTCCTGGAGAGCAGCATAGTGGCCTCTTAGGTTACTTAGAGTTTCTATCAAAGATGACTTTTCTTTTTGTATCTGTGAAATTGTTTCTGCTGCAATTGCAACATCACTCTGAAGCTTGCTATTGTAAGTCTGTAAGCTAGTGTTGTACTCTTGCAATCGTGTATTGATATCATGAAGAGAACCCACCTGTCCACAGGAGCATGCTACTCTTACAATGTATAATTGTAAAATATCAGCTGTGAGAAATATATAACAATGTGCTCTCACCTGTTGATTAATAGATGAAACCTCCCCTAAAGATTTTTCAATTTCTTTAGTCAATAAAACCTTTGCTTTTTCTGCTACTTGACGAGCTTCTATTTCTTTCTGAAGATTTAAAGCAACTGCCTGTATTACAAAGAAAAATTAACCACCTGAGTTGCATAAAAAATATCAAATGGTTCTTAAACAAGTTACAAGCTAAGGATGAATAAAAGGAGATAATGGTGACAAATACAAACACTGCCCCTATGTAGCATAACAAGCATCCAATGGTTCAATTACTACACAAAAGCAAAGCTAGTTCCGAACTCAAATAAATAGAAAAAGATGACCATGTCAAGAACAGGTTTAACCAAGGAGCAGCAGGTGCAGGGGGGTCATTTTTTATCCCAAGGAATCCTTTTCCTGGGGAATTGGAAATGAAAGTAACAATATGACAGAGCTCTCGGCATTGCTTCAAGGAACCAATCTCCTTGCGAAAGAGGGGATAAAAGATGTAATCATTATAGGAGACTCAAGAGTCATTATCATTGCCTTAGTCACTAGCAGTACTCCTAGATATATAAATATGAAGTGTCTCTTATTCAAAATAAAGCAGAACTTAGCAGAGTTGGAAAATGTTGAATTCTTCCACGTCTTTAGAGAAAATAATGAAGGGATCATTGCAATTTCTATATAATGGACTTAAATTCGATCCAGTCCCCTGAGGTTCATCTCCCATTCAAAAATCTGAATAATATGGAAATTAAGTTTAAGGGGCGTGCCATGCAATACAAGGACGCCTCTCGTATCATGGTTCGATCAGCTGGGTCGGTGCATTTTCTCTGGCACATGGCTCTCCCGTATGTCTCATCGCATGGGCAAATGGCTGGCTCATGCACTCTGCATCAGGAAATCTCCCACCATCTCTCATTAAATTCTAAGGCCGATTTGTATCTCTCAATGCAGCAAACTATGATGGATCTTGGTGGGAACTCTCCGCGAAAGGACAGGTTCAGGGATGGAATTATGGGGTTTTTTACTTCCCACAGGCTGAAAGTTAAGTAGAGTATTATTAAAATGCATGCATTTTGGTCTATAGAAGGTGTCACTTCCTTAAGCCAGAATGAATTTGGATGTGGTTCTGAGTTCCGTGTTTTCTCTGCCTGACATTCCCCTCCCTCTGCTAAGAAGAAGGTTCTCTGTCCGCATTCCTTTTGGAATTTAGGTTGCAGTTGCAGAAATTGTGGCCCTGTCAGTCCACTGGGCGTCCTGTTTCCCCTTGGCAGTATCTTTAAATACTCAGGTGTGGTCTGGAGGCAGGCGTTCTGTTATCGTCTGCGGCCTCGTTTCATCATCATGGACAGCGACAATTGGGCGGATGAAGAAGATTGTTGTGTTGGGTACAGGCTGCGTCGGTTGTCTGCAAGTCAGAGGAGGTCGAAGAGGAAAGTTCGTTCAGTAAGGCAGGATATGCGGAACAGGGACGGGCGTTTGGAGGCGTGGCTCGAGGAAGAGGACCAAGTTCGGGTTGCAGATCGTGGCGACACCCAATGTGAAATTGCCATCCTCAGTGCCAATTCGGAGAACCAGCAGGCTATCAACGTGGAGCTTGAGACCAGAATTGCTGAACTGGAGAACTTGGTCAAGGAGCTGCAGCTGAAAATGAAAGAGAAAGAGACCTCAAAGGAATCCTCCTCGCGTCAGCCGCTGGTGAAGCTGTAAGGCCATTGTTCCCTGGCAATTTTATTAAAGCTGTTTATGTTTTGTTTATGTTGTTTTTTGGGGGCCAATTTACTAGGAGTTATAGTACTAGGTATGATATTATGAAGTTCAGAAATGACCAAGACATAAATAGAAAATTTCTGCTTCAGTCCAGTTCCGTTTTGTTGTTGCAGACTCATGCCCAATTTTGGTATTTTGTATTTGGAACTCTGTACAGTTGAGGTTTTCCCCTCCTTTTTTTTAATAAAAAATCTACTACGAGTTTCTGTCCAGAAAAACAGATTTTACCCAGTGACTCCATTGATTGCGAGTAGGATAAATGACAACTAAAACGCGTCGAGTTTCTGTCCAAAAAAACAGATTTTACCGGGTGACTCCATTGATTGCGAATAGGATAAATGACAACTAAAACGCGTCGCTTTTCCCGCGAATTTTTGGACTAAATGACCAATTTTAAAACTACTACCTAAATCGTTAAAATTGCGATTTGAACACTGTAAATTACAATTTCAATTTCAGCCATAATTGACCTACCGGATTCCGGTGGGTCAGGGACATTTTGGTTAGCGCTTATACTGTTTCCATTGATTTGATTGATGCCACAAGCCAATACCAACAATGAAGAGATCAAATTCAAGAACATAAAGGAAAGTTCCATTTATTGATGCCACAAGCCAATACCAGCAATGAAGAGATCAAAATCAGGAACATGAAGGAAAGTTACAGAACCTCCTTTTCAGATTCTGTTTTCCAAAGATTTTCTTGAAAGGAGCAGCAACTTTGCCTCAATCCAATAATCGTCATTTCTAGTTCCTCCACTTTCTTTTTAAGCTCATCCTCTGCAATATGGATAGAAAGATCAGACGTTTTAATCAGTCTAAAGCGCTGTAACTTCTTGCACCTACTGTTCAAGCTTCTCAATTTCTAGCATGCGCAACACAGTCATTCAATGAAAGATTACAAGATAATAATACATAATCTAATGGCTAGAACACACCATTTAATCTTGAGTTTAACTCATGTAGAGTCATAATATACAAAAGTAACATAGAACATTACAGTGGTTCCAGAATGTATTGATATGTGTAGAAACAGAGCCGCTTTCACCTATCTAGTTAGAACTTTAAAGCTCGTACGGAAAACAAAATAACCAGACTTAGTTTAAAAGGGATAAAGTATCGGACTAAGGTAATTTAGACCAATTTGCATGTGGCACATGTGTTAAGCCACTTTAATGATGGAGGGAAACCAAGTCCAATAGGTCGCACACAAGGATTCTACACCCACCAATATTTGAACCTGGGCTGTTTCCATGGCGGCTTCCCATCCCAACCACCAAGCACAGAGAGGTGGATTAAAGGGAGTACATAATGCAAAACTGAAAAAAGTACCGATCTGCTCATGTTCAGTCTTCACTTTCAGCAGATCATTCTGCGACTTCTCCTTCTCGTTGATATATATTCCTTCCATCCCTTGAAACCAGCGAACACAAGCTCGGAGCTTCTTGATGTATTGCATCATTTGTTCACACTTGCCCTACACCCTCCATCCGAACCATCAGATCAAATTAACTAAGTATTCAACATAAAAGTAAAAATTAACCTGCCGGTTCATGCAATGATTGAACAGCAAAGATGGGGTACAATTAAGCCTGGCAAAGGATTTCAGAGTATCTCCATGGGCATTGAACAAGAGACTGATAAATTACATACCCTGTAATCGGATTTAGATTTGCCCTTCATTTTCTCCTGGAGAAGAGCTTCAACATCTCGTGTTGAAAAGGATGAAGGGAAGGAACCAGTGTTGGCATCGGAACTTTCACTAGGAGTAGAAGGGGCATCATGTTGGGGTTGGCTCCAAGATGCACTATTATTATTATTCAATGTGGAAAGCACTTGGCACCTTGTGGCCCTCAACAATCTCGGCTCCGACATTGCTCCACCTCCAAATAAATCATGTCCGCCCTTCATTTGCTTTCGCCTCCTCTCCACCGAACACTCACTCTGATTGCGGTTTTCTTTTGGCTGGCATTTCCATACAAATTACACATGAATAAAACTACAAAACTCGACTCCACCATTTTCTCAGAGATCAATTAAATAGGAATTTAATAAAATTCAACTCTACCTGAACAGCGATATTCTGTGCACTTCCCGGAGTTTTCAATTGGTTTGAAAATTTGCAAGGCTTCATGTTTTCATTTCTTACTTCTTACATTCAAGAATTCGTAACGTGTTTTTGCTCAGTAATTTATAATTTTGTAAGCAGGATGGCAGGGGGTATTTGTCGAGCTTTTTTCCGCAATGGCTACCTCTGTGGAGCTTGGAGAGGATTGGAGCGAGTAAACGGTTGTTGGGAAGCAAGCAAAGCATCCATTCGTGTTTCTTCTTCTTCACCTTTGTACTGTCCGAACGAACAAAGACTGGAAGCCCGACGGTGGAGGGTATGACCAACGGAGCTAAATGTTTTAAATTTCACTCATTGTTTGGTTTTGTCATTGTAAACCGTTGTTTTTGACGTTGTAGCTTTCGCCAAATATTAAAAGAGTATGTAGTCTTCAGGTTTTTTTTTAAATTCCAGGTGTTTGGCGGCTGATCATCTAATACAACGAGATGAATTTAATAGAGATTATAATTATAATAAGTACACGCTTGGGTTCTTTTTGCAACTTGGTGGTGGTTGGGTAGCAGGCTATTTTTATTTAGTTTTAAAACCCATGTATATATATATGACATTGGAAATGTCAGAATTTTTAGTAACGAAAAAAATACACTTTACAACATAATCATGTTGTTTATATTGAATTTTTAAGGACTTAAACATTTATAGATGTAATTACACTACCCAGGTTTGAAGTCTACAATATTACTGATTACCTTGTACTTTTACTTTTTTGCAGAGGTTAAAAGCATTTTACGGCAATAAACTTATTTTAATTTTGGGGATTTATAATTTTTATAAAAGATTTAAAAGTGGATTTGTTATTCAAAATCTTAATTGTTTAAATTCTCAAAAACAAGGAGGTCTCATACAAGGGTGCGACATACTAGCGTTAATCCATTGGATCCCATGAGAACTCTATAGTTAAAAGAGGTGACAAGTGCAAGGGGGTTTTGTAAGATCCGGGGGAAATATGAAGTACGATTGGAATGTAACTCCAACAACGTGGCCCTCGCTCTGTTCCAAGGGGTCTAATTGTTGGTCAAGTTTGGTATTACTAACGCCCTTATAATTGGTGGTTCTCAGCACCTAATCAGAGCATTCAAAACTCATATCCCTCCAACAGAGATTAATCTGGCTAGAATCCATGGGCGAATATGGAAGCGCTTGGACCAATAAGGACGTTGGGAATTCCTTCACATTCTTAAATTCATCAATACGGAAGCAAATCTCTTGGTCAATTTGGCCACGACTCTTCAAGAAGGCAAGCTACAACTTATGCATGGACAAGCAAAATAAGATGGCATTTTGTAATATGACAAAGCATATGAGGAGGATTCTAGTGGATAAAGGAGTTCAGCACGCAGCACCCGGCCACATGAGGAGGTCGAGTGATCGACGGCCAGGAGAAAGGCATGGAAAAGTTAAGCTCCACCAAGGAAATTGGAATTATCAATGGATGGATGATGCCACGATGGGATAGTGGGAGTAGCCAGGTAGACGTCAGGATGCCCCCACGCGACTAAAACATGGATCATTAGAAGATCAAGGGAGGAGGCATAATGAATTCGGGTGGAAGCAGACATGACGAGTCTAGTACTTGGCAGATCCAAGTATTCCTCTCCATGATCACTCGACACAAGTAGCCATCATGACCGAGATTGGAAGACCAACTCATAGCCCAAATTGGAACATCAGGGAAGGAAACATTTGTGGCATTGTGAGCAAGAGGAGGGTGTCTCTAAGATGAAGAGGAATTGAGAGGAGAGACCTAAGAGGCATAAGAACTAATAATGGGAGGAGAGCAGGGTTTCCAATCCAGTGGTAGCGCATTATCAAACCTTGGCAGGGGAAAATGGCGGATAAGGGGTGGAGCAAAGAGGAGGATTATTGTGTTTCACACATCCTCCGAAGAGTAAAGGAAAGCCATCGACACCTAAAGATAAATGTGCATAACCTCTAGCATGACCTCATGTCAAATGAGAGAAGAATTGACTGTGTCAGTCATACAAGGAACAAGCACACCTAGTGGATCGGGGCGACGCCGCCTATCATCTCGCGGTCATGGGAGATGACCTATACCGGCAGCGGGAAAGGAACAAGATTTTGGAAGCTCGTGTGGACCAATTGGAAGCGGCCCTAATAGTTTTTTAGAAGAAGCTCACCGATAAAGAGACTGGGGTAACGTCCTTCTCCTGTTAGCTAGAAATACATAACAAGAACTAGGTCCCATGGGGAAATTTCTAATGATCTTCAATGGGTTGTAAATATGTTTTTTGTTACTCCGGTTTGTCAGAGTCTATCATGGTATATTGGTAGGAGTCTTAGAAATTATCAAGGAAGAACAATTTTGCAATTTTGGTATGTAGATTGTGGCCAATACTTGGTTTATTGGCTTGGACCTATTTTGAAATTTTGGATAATGTTGTCTTAAGGAATTTTTCCCTTCCTTTTAAATACAAACTACTACATGTTTCCAAAAAAAACAAAAAGCTAAACCTCTAAGTCACTAATTCGTCGATAGTCGGTGTTGATGCTTTGTGACACAAGGGTCAAACATAAGTAATCCCTTCCCTTACATCATCAAAGGCTAAGTGTACGTTCTTCATTGATTTCAAGCCTATTGATTCATATTTTAATGCATGTTTCCTTCCCTCCCACAAGGACAATACAAGTCTTAAATCATTTCCTCAATCGATGGTTTTTGCATTGCAACCTTGCCTTTAAACATGGTTAGAGCTTCGAGGTGCACATAGTTGATATGTGTCCCCTTCGTTGACATCACAACCCTTTTAATCAAACAAAGTATGCATGTCACCCTCTAGAAATGTTGTCAGTGTTCTCAAATTGTGCTTGATGCAAAATTGTGCCCTCTCCATGGACCCACTTCTAAACTCTATGTACAGTCTCCCTATCCTCTAACAAATTTGGCCCCACATATCTACAACGTTGATCTACCATAATCTAATGGTTTTCACATCTCACTCTACACTAACACTCTTCACTCTAACAACTTTGGCCCCTCCCAAGAGTGCACAAATTCACCACATGTGTAATACACCCATTTTGATCCTTGATGTGTATATTGGCTTGATATGCAAATATTGTGTATATGCAATGTATGATTCCTAGTGTGGAGCTCAAGGCCAATGCCCCGCTAATGAGTGCCTAAGATTATAGAGGCACGTATTATGTATTTTGTAGACCATGTGCTAGTAAGGCATGTACAATGTAAAGCATGTAAATATTTGCAAGGTAAATAAAAATTCTAAGGCTGGCTATGGAGGCAACAACAAAATGATGGGGGGTGTGTGCTAACCACAAGTGAGAGGTGAGGGGGTGTGGGAGAGTCAACCGTCTATTGCCAAGTGGCATCTTGATAACCCAAGAAGGCGTCCTTTCCACTCTTAATTTTGTTGTAAGAAGGTGGTTGAGAGATCAACTCCTGTGTTTAATGGAGCATGGGGTTGATTTCAGAAATCGGTATAGAAACTATGGGTCGAGTTACTTGTGTCAGTAATCAAAGTACCCCATGGAAATTTGTTCCATGAAATTTAAACTATGTGTGAAAAGACAAGACCCAGGAAGGGGGGAAGAGAGTGCAATTAAGCTGAGAACGATGTGTGCAGTGTGTTTTTTTCATCCCTAAACTGTTTATGAAGAGCCGCGAGCCAATCGAGCAAAGAATAAGGTGTTATCTTTCACCCCAAACCTATGGGGGGGAATCGTTGTTGATCTAGCCATGTGTGTTGCATACCCAGTAGTGGTTGTGGTGGAATTGACATTCTAAGTGAAAGTCAAGCCTAAGAGCGTTGGAACACCAATCATTCATGTGGATTGTGAATGTTACGGAGAAAAACTTCCTACGGCTTGGGGTGGACCACAACAGACATGATGACACCAGAAATCAACTCTAATCCCAAATATGCCATATAAATGTAAATGCTAACAAAGAAAAATAAATATCTGTACCTAAACGGAATGTTTGAAAAAGTATGTCATTGAGCTTTCAATTCGATGCTTGAAACCTACAACTTGTCCTCAACAATAAATACATTCAATCATATACTATATTCATAAAAATTTAGCACCTACACTAGCTTAATCCATTTAAACGTGTATGAAGCAAATATACCCATGGAAATATATATAACATTTGCACTTGGAATTGGACGAGAAAAGAGTGTTTCTATTAATTCAAATAGAAGTACAAAGTGACAACCTCTGTCGGCAACTCGTCGGAACCGAGAAACCAAGTTCCTCCACCTGGGCCTCCACCACTTCAATCCTCCATACCAAGGCAATCTCACAAGTACAATGGAGAGCTTGGGAGATAAACATAAATAATTCTATCAACAAGGATAAAGGGATGCAGACTCAAGCATATGCCAATGGGCCAAAATTTTGCTATAGTTTCCTTACTCTCAAAGTTTCTCCCCCTTCAATGCTTCACAATGGCTCGATATATAGCCCTCAAATGGGAAATGGAGGGTCAAACCAGAGTGTTTCCAGGCATATGAAAGGCTAAGGATCAAGCTATTTGTTACTTGACGAGGAAAACTCCAAATATTTTTTGTTTTCGAGCACAAAACCCGGTGTACGTGGGTTGTAATGGTGCAAGTTGCGTATATGCGAGCTGCAAAGCTATTCACCTATGTGTGTATTCAAAACTGTCATTTTTAAGGTTACACGGAAGCATCAAGACTATACTGAATAAGGGGGGTATAGTGAGTCTGCATAGGAACAAGGGAAGGCCATCAAAGCATGATGCATAAGGTGTGGAAAATCACGCTATAACAGATGCCCCCTAATGTGTAAGGTCAAAGGGGTACACGATGGTCAAAATACATTATAAGAATCCCAGGAGTGGACTAGTGAAGACCTAGCCAGAAGAACTAGACACTCGACAACATAATATAATAATGACTTTGTATACATGATTGTAGATCTGGAATGTATATAGCAGTCTTGAATACATATAAGTACAATGGCCATGAATAGGCATAATGAACATATGTCATAAGTGGTTGTAGCCATGTACAATACATAGTGAAGTCTAGTCTCCCTAGTGAAGGAAGACATATGGTACATAATGAAGAACACTGCTCTGGTATGAGAACTGAAATCCCATAGGTACTGTCATGATCAAGGTAGTAGCATATATGGAATGCCACCATAATCTAAGGTCTTCTACACAAACCGTTGATGGTACATGTCCCATTACGTGAATAAAGGTGTTGAGGTCGAACATGATGAAACATCATCTGATTACCAGTCATTGATGTATATAGTTAATAGATGCGAGACAACCCACTGATAATGAAAATGGGTGTCAAGGTACCGAATGCAATCAATAAGTGTGAATAGAGGCGTTGAGCTCGAACACTTGAAGAATCCATCGATCAGGGGATGTTGATGTATTCTTGATCTATCGATGGCACAAGAACCTGCAACTAATGACTGCAAATCTCAAGGCACTCAACTGACTCTAGATCCCAATTCCAAAATAGATGATCTGAAGTCGATGGAATGGAATCTGCTTAAAGGAGGCAATTAGAGCATCTCCCATCAACCAACATGAGGTACACAACAAGGTTGGATGATTTGGAAGAACTTGGACAAACAAGATGTACATGAACTAGTAACCATGTGCGTCTCTCGCACATACGAGATGCAAGTATCATGCGAAAGAGACCCTCTGAAAGCAACCAATGATGAAAACTACAGATAGAGGCAAGGAAACCACCAATAGGGTCTAATGGAATCCAAGACACGACACGAATCCCAATGTGTGAATAGATTTATTGTCGTCAAACACAAAGGAAACCACTTAGTCAGCGACCAATGATGAGATGTCATCTACTGAGTTCAAGGTTACCTACTAATGATGAAAGTAGGCCTATGGTGCCAAGTAGGACAATATCTCTATAATGTATCGAGAATGGATGACATGCAAAGTAAAGATGATATGAGGAATGGAGGACTCAATATAAACTTCCTTTGTACAAGAGCACGAGGGAGATGGAGACACTTAGGCAGCATAGACTCAAATGTGCAAATTGGGAAAACTTTGTGATGTAGGAGGTGTCAATAGAGGCTCCATAGGGACCATAAGCTTAACCAGTCAGTAGAGAAGGCTTTGAATAATGAGTGCAGCTCCTAATGCCATACTAAAAACCTGACTGATGATGGATGGACTCATAAATTGTGATATGTTCAAAGGCGACACGACAACTACCAACATAAGATAATATCATTTCCCGTCCGACTTTTTATGTTGTAATTTATTTTTGGTCTTTTTCATATTATAAAGCTTGAAAATGAATAAAATGTGCTTATAGTACAATAAAAAGGAAACGAGTGTCGCAGGAAAGCAAACTAGTTTCAAGCAGTGCAACATACTTATGCTTAATGCAAGGAAACACGTGCAGGATAAAGGCACTCAGGGGAATGTTTCCTCTCAGGAGAGGGGTGATCAAGTTGCAAAGGATATATAATAGGCTCTCCTTGGATAGAATTGAGACAAGCTCAGGCAATTTGGATTATAAAATTGAAGTTGAGAGTCGGCATTAAGCTCAATACAGAAAGTGGACGTATGCAATGCATTTACAACTTGACATTAAGCGGGAGTCCCTAAAGGAGGTAGCCAACATAAGAGATAAGAAAGAACATGAAGTTTTCATTCAAAGTTATGGTGGTACCACAAGGGACTCCCAGACCTAAGGAGGAATCTCAACAAGGGAACCATATGGAAAAATAGGTTCTAACTAGAGTACCCATGGTTGGGAAAGATTTGTCGCTTACGTAACGACACTTCCAGAGGTAGCGAGAAGGTTATGTGTCATTATGAAGCGGGTTCATGCCTATGGTTTATGTGACTTGGTCATAGGATAATGCACCCATGCAAGTGGAATGTGATCCTATCCTATATGCTAGTTAATGATTTATACTTGCCACAGGCGTGAACAAATTCTAAAATGGTCAAAATCCACTGAGTCTCGACGAAACTACCTTAAAAAATGACCTTGCATGACACTATTAGTCCATAACATTTGTAAATAATAAAGAGAGGGTCTTAACTACAAGTAAGTGGGTTTTTTTAATAAATAGTAAAAAAATGGTTATTTACCATACCATTCAATTTTTTACCTCTAATAGTGCTTTTGGAGCTCTTTGCACCCACAAACTTGAAGGGTGGATTTCGAGAGCTACAAGCCACAAAATCAACAACCATCTGGACCAGGTAACTCTTCTCTTCATACTCTTTCAATTCATGGTTTTCATTTTAAATTTTAATGGATTTTTTTTTAGTTTTTGGCCACGGAAACTAGGTTAATCGACCCACATGGGTGATTGATCATCGAGACTTGTATAGGGTTGGGTCCATGCAGGTAAACCGAAGCATGCTCGTGTGGCCATGCTTCTGTTCACTCTATGACCTGCGTGGATCACCATGGTTAATGTTTTTTAAATATTTGACCTCACAAAACTCTCTTTCCTTTGCAGGATGGTCATTGAGTGGAGGGAAAGAGAACATGAAGATGTTGATAGGGCCATGCATGGTGACTTAGCCACCCAATAAGCATTGCAAAGGTGTGGGATTTACACATTTTGGAATCTTGGGAGTATGAGGGATCAACCAAGATTATTACAAATGCTCATAAACTACTGGGATCTGGACACTGAGGCGTTCAATCTGGATGGGATGCTGCTAAAAATCGACATAGAAGACATATATTTCATTATTGGACTATCCCATCGAGGCGAGGTAGTCAATCTTAGGGATCGTGGGTTTAGTGGGGTTATGAGTATTGATGAGTACATAGTTATATATTGTCTTCCCAACATTGAAATAGTGGGAAGTCAAGTCCCCACCAACGCGATCCAGATCCTCAACCTCAAGGTAATCATTCTAGTTCTAGCTAGAATATCGGGTTCAACATCGGTACGCTAGGCATCATGACCTCTCATGTTCTACTCGGTGGAATGTATGAGGCCTATCATTTACAACTGGAGCAACTTCCTAGCAGGGACACATGAAGCATCAACTAACAGAATGAAAACTTGCTTGGACCAAGAACTTCAGGTTCGCAAGTATACTGTGCAGTTTCTTTTTTGAGAGGATATTGGGCCTTAGTCCCAAAGTTGAGGTCCCTCCTCATGGTGTATGGGGTCCATCCCAGACTCGCTGGACTGAGGTGATGCAAAGGTTAGGAGGGGGTAGAGCACCTTCTCTATTCACTGATGATCTCTTCCATTGGTGGTGGATGTTAGCACCTATGCTAAAATTTGAAGATTTTTACAGATGCACCCACGCTAATTCCCATGCAAAAGGATAAGCCAGTGAAAATCTATTGAAAATCCTGAGTTTTAGCCTTATAAATATGCCTAAATAAGAAAAATATGATAAAGGTTAAAAGCTGAACGAAATTGACAGCCTAGATGCACAACAAAGAAGATCAAAGGCCGCAAATAATTTCCACCAAGGAAAAATCGGGAGCGGAAAAGCAGAAGAGGCAAAGTTCGGCTGTGAGAGATGGTAAATCCGATTTCTGCTTTCCGCAGTCCGAGATCTAATGGTTAAGGATGATTTCGGGATAAATCAACGATCCAGGAAAAACATAAGTGGAAAGGGCCAAAATTTGGTTATAAAAGTTGGTATTTCAGCCTTCCGCTTTCCACTATTTTGCGGAAAGGAAAAAGCAGAAAGCGGAAGATACAAAAATTTGGCTATAAAAAGTTAGAATCTCGCTTTTCGTGATCCGCAAGATCGACGATCTGGAAATATTCCACCGAAGATCAAGGGCGGGAAGGATAATGTGGGAGCAGAAAGATCAAATTGAGCCTCGAGAAAGCTAGAAGCCCGCTTTCCACGATCCGCTTTCTGCCACTTTGATCCCAGATCAACGGTGCAGGATTAATCTTGCGGAGATCAATGGTACATAACGATTTTGATGATTGAAGATGCAGGGATGAACGAGACTATTGCAATCCACCTGAAGATGCTATGAACAGTTGTTTTCATCAAGCGAGCCTGAGTCCCAGTTGTCAAGTTTTCGATTTCAATCCATCAGACACATCCCAGCGTGCTTTCTTGATTTGTTTTGTGATCATGGTGAATCTGCCAACTTGGAATTTGTTAGGATTTAGTGTGTGCGAGTTTGATTCCCATGATGTAAACTGATTTTGATACTCTGCTTCGCGACTCATCTCAAAGGCAAATTACTCTATAAATATAGCCTCAAGAGAGGAACAAGGGGGTTCAACATTCATTTTGAAGCCTCTGCGCTTGGTTTTGTAGCTCTGCAACTCTTCTTGGAAGTAATTAATGCAAAGCATACCCTAAATGTCTGAGATTCATCACGGTTTTCAATGTTCAGTATGTTTTCCCTTGTATGCTTCATTTCCATGTTTGTGTAGCTTCTACTAATGCGTTTCTAGTTGTATACAAGGAATTCGTTCTCTGTTTAATGCTCCCAGCATCAGATAACGCATTTGTTATGTGTTTACGATAAATGTCTTGGAATTCATCCTCTGTTAGATGCTCCATTTCAGTTATCAGCCTTTACTTCTACTTCTACTAAAGGTGTTTTAGGAGATTCATCCATAGATAGGTGCCTCATGTCTCATTGGGCTTCTTCTCATTCCCCCCTGCCATCTCTTAAAGATATTTTGTTGAATACTAACACCTATTTTTCCTCAGACTATGAAGGTTATCACTAGTTATTATTTGTTGTAAGTCCTTGAATGTTCCAGGTTTTGACTCCATTGCCCAATGGTGCTTTCTGTTTTCCTGTCTTACACTCTTTAAAACCTCAACAACCCTTCCCCTCATAAATCTAGCCTTTTGAATGCTTTTTTAAAGCCAAATGTATATGTGAATGACCTTGTAACAAAAATAGAGCCCTCTCTAACTGTATAGCCTATAATACAGTCTAAAGATTGGTTTTGAATGGTTACCCCAGTGATTCTCCTACCACAACCATGGGAAAAATTACTGGGTGATAACAACTTGGCATCGTTGCCGGGGAATAATCACTATTATCTTCTTGGGAAAACGATATTGTTTTAGTTCTACGGTCTGGTTGAGCAGCTGGTCATAGACACATATTAGTGGTATATGCTCTGGTGACTCCACTCAAAGTTTTTGGAAGGTGACTCCACTGGCAAATACCGATGACCATACTGGGGAATGAGGGTTCAAATCTTCCATGGGTATGAGCTACAGAGTTGCAAATTTGATTTTTGATGGCGAACAATGGTTAAACATCAATAAGGTCATACATCTTTCACCTGACGACTCCATCTACAAAGAATCCAGTCTTCAGAATGTTCTATGGCAGCTCCACCGTCAAAGGGGTTTGTAAAGTGTGAGGGGTTGTTTCAGTTTATTCATCATCAAGATGAGTTCTATAGCTATAAGGTATGCTCCTATGAATTGTGCTCACATTCCTGGTTTCCCAAATAGAATACCCAATATAGATTGGAAAGCATATCTTACAAGATTCAAAGATCAAAAGGGTGATGATGTTGCCCTTGATTTGTTTAGATTTCATAAGCATATACATAAGTTGGGAGTTGAATTGCATGAGGATTATTTAATGAAAATGTTCATGATTAGTTTAGAAGGGAATGCAAAGTCATGGTATGAGGGATTTACATCAGGAAGTTTATATTTCCTTGGAGATTTTCATACAATATTTTATGAACATTGTAAAGATCAATATCCTTCTTTGCTGCTAATTCAAGACTATTGCACGCATGATAAAGAGTTCATTGAAAATTTGAAAGACATATATGGTGATGATCAGTATTTAGATGAAGAGATTTTAGAAATATTTCATGAATTCTCGGCTCAAAAAGAAAGACAAACCAATTGCCATGATATGCAAGAAAATTCCCAACAGTTGGTAATGTCTTCCTTGACTAAAGTTGACATAAGCCAAAGCTCTGTTTCAACCAGCTATATCTCTTTTCCTGAAACTAATGATAGTTTTCAACATTCTTGTCAATCTCTGTGTGGCCGAGAATGAAGTTTGGAATGTCAATAAGATTATTCCTCGTATCATTCAACTCCTGAAATTTTGTTACAAGAAGAGATTTGCCCTGTTCAATCAGTGGTTACTGTTTCGCAGTTGCAATTTCTTCAAAGACATAATATGCTTTATGAAGAATGCAACCATCCTGTTACAAACCCTGTTAATGGTGGTATTAAAAGAATATTTTAGTCCACCTGTTATAATGAGCAAGAAGATGATCAACCTAGTGATGCACATGAAGAGGGTCATCCTGATTTTCTTTATAAAGATTGCAGACAACATGTTGAAAATTCTGTTAGTAATGTTTTTAAAGGAGATTTCAACATGCCTATATATGATGAATGTGAGGATGGCTACTTGGATAATGCACCTCAAGAACCAACAGACTGTAATAATAGATTGGACCACCTAGAAGAAGAAGAGGATTCCAAATGCGATATTCTTTATGTTTTTCAAATTCAAAAATTAATTTGCTTGATTCTATTGAAGAACACGATGATATTTCTTTTAAAACACTTGGAAGGAATGAGGTTTTAATTTTTGAGATTAGATGCATTTTTCGCAGACGTATATCCACGACGACCAAAGGGACTTCCACAGAACCGGCGTAGAGGGCAAGGAGATGAGGTGATCATCGCTGATGCCGAGTAGATGCTACAAAATGTATAAGGAAACTTGGCCTGCATGACCCACAAGATCCCTATGCTACAAGTCGAGGACCTTCCCAAGGCTATGCAGAGACATGTGGTCGGGGTACCCCATCCATGGGTTAGACTATTTTGGCATTTATCAAACACTACAGTGTGCTATCATGATCATCATCTAGGGCCATAGACATAGATTTTGGGACTTTTATTTTGTATCAGTCATGTATATTTTGAGGGCTAGCGACCCAGTTTTGTACTACGACACCATATTTTTTGAAACTTTTATTCAAAAATAAAAACTTATGGTTACTGGTTTGATATATGTACATGTGCATGAATGTGAATGTATATGTGAACGCTTCTTCTTTAGTTATGTGAAAAATGACAATCTAAAATGTAATTTACATATGAATCAACAACTTGATTATAATGTATAGGAATAGGAATATATGTGATAAAATCAAATTTTCATTCCAACAATCTTACCCTTGAGAACATTCTCAGCAACGTAGGATCTCTAACACGGTACTGACCATTTAATTGTAAAACAATCAATTTTGAATCTAGGGAAACCTCTAAAGACAGAATACCATTTGAAATGGCATCCCGTAATAGCTCAATTACCACGATATACTCAATAACATTGTTCGAGGATGGTTGGAGTCATACTCCCCCTAAAGACACAAGCTAACCCTCAAGTGCATAGATGACCCAAGAAGCAGAAGTTAAGTTATATGTATGTCAGGTGGCATCATCTTCAAATCCTACGTACTTCAAATACTCCATCGACATCTGGGAACCAATACGAATCATGTCAACAAACCGACAACGCTACAAGAAAACTTAAAAACTATGCAAAACTATACAATAGTATACAAGGTACCAACTCGAGCTGAAAACTCAAGCATAGTAATTCTTACTGTAGAGCCCATTTCTATCCTCCTTTATTACATTCCCTTCATAATCCTCTAACTCATAGGCTCCCTTCTCTAGGACACGCCTCACGATGTAAGGACCATGCCACATAGGATTAAAATTGTATGCCCCTAATGGTTCATTGGCTTGGTCATATAAAAGGACCAAGTCACCCTCATTATATTGACGAAGAGAGATAGACTTATCATACCGAGCCTTGACACAACACTTATTCATTTATATTGCCACGACAGCATCTCGACGTTGCGCATCAAGATGCTCGAAGTGGACTAGTCGTTCTTCTAACCCAGAGGTTTCAAGCAAGATCTCTATAGATAGTTTCAAGGAAGGGATCTCACATTCAATTGATAAATATGCCTTTGCCAAATGAATCAATTGGTATGGTGAAAAATCAATGGAATTATTTATTGTGCTTCGGTAAGCCCACAAAGCAGGGTATAACATGGTATGCCAATTAGTTTTTCATTGTGTGATATTTTTTTGCAGAATGCCCTTAAGGGATTTGTTAACTACCTTGACCTGACCATTCGCCTAGGGGTAATAACACGAATAATGTTCTTGCTTAAACCCCAGCTTTAAATCTAATTCCACCATCATCTTATTTTGGAAGTGATTGCCATGACTAGTGACAATTTCCTTCGGGATTCTGAACCGGGTGATAATCTGACTGAACATGAACTGAGCAGTTGTCTCACCATCGTATTTGATTGTAAGCATAGCCTCTGTACGTTTCATGAAGTAATCCATAGCCACTATAATATGATGATGCCCCCAATTGAGGTTGGGTTGTGATCCATAAAATCCACCCCTCGCATAGTGAAGGGAGCGACGATGATAATAGGATGTAATGGGGTGGGATGCAAGCACATGTTCTGAGAAAACACTTGGAAAGGGTGACATCTCTTGACTACATTAACGCAATACTTAAAATTCGACGACCAATAAAAACCTGCTTTTAAAATATATTGAGTTATAGCAAGCCCGGATAAATGACCACTACACACCCCACCATGGCAGTCATTAAGCACAACCCCAACCTCTTTGTGAGTTAAAAAATGAAGTAATATAGAGTCCACCCCAAAACGATACAACATGTCACTGATAATGAGGTATTTTATAGCATTATGGCGTAATCATCGTGGTTCATCCCTCAAGAGATGCGGAGACAAATTTAGAATCTGAAGATAGACAATGATGTCACCATACCAAGGGCCTGTAGACGATATGAGGAATATGTGATCATCCATAAACGAGTCATCATGAATCGTGTCCTCATGCAACTTAGGAAGATTCAACATCAACTCCACGAAGACCAAAGGCTTATTGGATTTCGTCGAAACAAAATTAAGTTCAAACCCCTGTAAAATAACAATCCATTTATTATACTTTCCCCCTATCATTCATCTGGTTAGGACAAATGAAAATGGATTGATATGCGCTATAACTGTGGTCTAACAAAGTAATATGTAGTTCCATAACCGCTGGACTAAGTGAACAGTCACTAATTCCAACTTTGTGAGTATATAGAAGTTCTGCATCAATGAGATTTTGGCTAAGATAATAGATAACATGCTCGTGGAGATCATCATCCTCTTGAACCAAGACCATACCAACTGTCTCTTGAGATGCGACCACATAGAGAAAAAATTATCTACTATAGTCTGGGGGACTAAGCAGAGGGGCCAATGAGAAAGGATTTCTTAAGGGCATTGAAGGAATCCTAGTCTCGCTCATCCCATATGAACATAGTATCATTCTTCAATAAGCGCATAAAACCCTTGGTCAGGTTGGCGTAATTCACAATAAACCGATGCAAGAAATTAGCCATCCCTTGGAGACTCTGAAGTTGTCTAATTGTGCAGGAGGAGGAAACCGAAGTATTGCCTCAACCTTTAATATATCAACCATAATCCCCTACTTTGACACAATGAATCCCAATAAGCGACCAATCCTAACACAAAAGATGCACTTTTGAGGGTTCAAGTGAATCTAATAATGACAACATCTCTCAAAGACAAAATGAAGATGTGCTAGATGATCCACTCCTGATGAGAGTGAGCAACTAGGTCATCTAGATACACTTCAATGATACCTTTAAGGTCGTGAAAGGCAAAGGTCATTGCCCGCTAAAAAGTAGCTCTGGCATTTTTAAGGCCGAAAGGCATCTTCCGGTATGCAAAAGTACCCCAAGGGCATATAAATGTGGTTTTGTGTTGATCCTCGATTTAATCTAGATCTAATTATAACCGGAAAACTATCCATGAACGAGAAGATCTCGCTCCCCACACACTCATCCAAAATCTAATCAATAAATGGAGTGTGGAATTTATCTTTAGGACAAGTCCTATTCATATCTCTAAAATCGGTGCATACCTGGATGGTTCCCTGCTTCTTATCCATAGGAACGGGGTTGCATACCCATTCGATCAGGGGAACCAAGTAAATGAGGCTAGATTTGATCAGTTTCTTTACCTCATCCTTAATGGCAGGTGCCTTACGAGAATTCACAATGCGTAAATGTTGTTGAATAGACTTAGCATTAGGATACGTTTTAATTTCATGCTCAACAATTCGGGGGTCTATCCTTGGCATTTCTTCGTAAGACCAAGCAAATACATCGCATAATTCCTTCAATAGCTCGGTGTATATTTGAATTTGATTAGGGTAACAATCTACGTCGATGTAAACATTCTCCAATTTACCGAGGGTTCAATAAATGTTGATCGGAATAGTGGGAGATATGTTCACTATGTTCCCTTCAACATATATACCATGAGTGCCTAATGGAACCATGGGATGACCAAATTTATCGCTTAAGGTCGTTCGAAATTCATCATGTTCAATCTGTTCGAGCTTCGGGAGGAAGTAAGATTAATAAAGCATTTCCTCCCAAGGTTGTTCCAGACCTGCCATCGCCTTCATAGTAGCTTCGTGTAAAGGAAAAGTGTTGTCAAGGAAATCATTTGAGCACAACGAATTGACCGCCCAAGCAGGAGGTACAAGGAGATCTTCCTCTTATGTCTGTGAAGAAGAGAGATCGAGGTATGCAGTGACATCAAGTACATCTTAATAAGAAATTTGCACTACAGACAATGGCATATCTACGCTGGTGGGTGAACAACCTTCAATTGAATCAACCGAAGAAGGGAGATCCCACGGGTCACTCAAATACGAGGTATGAAATGAGATCGGATTCAAAGGCAATGGGACACCACCAGGTGTAGAATCAATAACTAAGATTGGTGACAGAAGTTAAAAGTTACTATCAATGAAGCATACATTCTGACACAAACGTTCTTAGTCGTCGAATAAGAATTATTGATTATCGGGATAGTGGGACCCGGTGATGCTGAGGAACCAGAATTATCAAATGATAATTGATCGATCACCACAATTTTTCCTTCATAAGGAAAGCATACAACACAAAATACCAATGACACAATCGCCTTCATGGAATAAATCCAGTTCAGACCTAGTAAAATATTATAGCTAATGGGCACATCAACCACCTCGACATTGACTGACACGGTATTCCCCCCCAATTGGACTTGTAAGGAAGGAATAATGCCATGTGGTATAAATGAGCTTCCATTGAATGTTGTTAGCATAGTCATGGATTTAAACAACACGGGAGAGCCAAGGCCCTTCCAACAAGTCAGAGACATCACCGATGTCGCATCACCTTCATTAATAATTGTACGTTTAATGGTGTTATTCAAACACTCCACATGGACTTGAAAAGACACATGGTAAGGTAAGCAAGGCTGGACATTGTGAGTCTCGAACTTGACCACACTGGGGTAGTTCAGATCAACAACTAATAACGTAGTTAATAAGGCTTTCCTCTACAAGGTACAAGTATGAAGCACTTCTATGGTTGACATCGCATGGGGAATCTGGCCCAAATCCTCTACAATAAAATAGTGTTGGGTGGCTTGGGCATTAGGATTGTGTGTGGAGCACTTAAGGACTCCTTTAGGTACACGTGGTATAGTCTCAGTCATATCTATTTGTAAAGGGATCTATGGAGGTGGAGGCTCTTTTCCCATGGTCGGTTACGACGGACCATAATCATGTGAATGGGTCGCAACATGTACAGCCGACATCATATTAATACAACCATGACCACCTTAATGGGATGATGAGATTTGATTCCCACCATAACTACTTTCGGTGGTTGAAGTACTCGAAGTCATGTTTATATTATGTGGAAGGGGATCCATTAACACAACTGGGATCTGTGTGATGAACTTCAAGGCTTCATCAATATTAGGGCACGAGTGCATAAGATGGTCTCCTCCACAACATTTGCATTGGAATTTGACCTTATGTTTAGGATTCTTGTCCCCACCAGCATTTTCAACATTCTTGTCATAATTAGGGTTCTCCTTTTTATTCCCACCCTTCTTATAATTCTTCCCCTTCTTTCTATTTCATCCGGGTTTCTGGTTACCCTTTTGGTTCGATGATTGCACAGAATGTACATACGTCGATGGGGTGTGGGTGGATGAAGGCATAGATTTTTTTGTCATAGACTGGTTAATAGACAATTTTTTCATTTTATTCGTAACCTGGTCCACAACTTTCGTGCTTGTAGAGCAACCAATTCTTCCATCAACATGTGGCTCGGGTTTAAACTTGGGATCATGATTCAACCTTGGTGCGTCAGGAATGATCTCATAAAGGAGCTCGGACTGAGCATAAATCAAGTCTAATTTTTTAGCTCGAAAAATGGCTTATTGATTGGTATCCACTCCGAATGTCGAAACATCCTTCATGATATAAGGTAATAACAACTTAAGGAACCACTCCAATAGGAATTTAGGGGGAATGTTGGCCTTAATCAATTGCTTTTGTCTATGCCACTATTGAATATGGTTATAGATGTGAGTAGATTTGTCTTTTCGAAAAGTTAACAAGATTTCTATGCTGAAATCGTAATGTACTAGCAACTGAAAGTGATTAAGAAAGACCATGGCCAAATCATTAAAAGTCTGGTATGTCCCCCCAGACAACTCTATATACCATTTCACAATTGGACCCATGAGGGTGCGTTGAAACAGTTGCAATCGAACAGAATAATGGTTCATTGAATTCAAAGAACTTCAAAGATGAAAATTCATGACGTTATCTTTGGGATACTTCCCTTCTTACCTTCAAACTTCAAAATGCCCAAAGGAAGCTTAGTGGGGACCGGAGGCCATGTCGGATCATGACACATCGGGTCGTTCACGAGTCTAGACAAGTCGAGCAAATCCAATGTGGCTGAAAAAGGGAGCCTTGGTTGTGACATTTGACTCCATACTCCCTAGAAATATTGGTTCTAATAAGGAGGGTTCTAGTAAAGGCCATGGTCTTGATCAATTAGATAGTAACCTCCTCCCATGTGACCCATGTAATGATGCATGGGAATTTGCATGTAAGGCATTCCTTAGGAAGGGAATACAATATTACCAAAGTTACATATCTAATGGACTGGATTTCCCCCAGACACCTTAGGAGGCATATAGCTTCCCGACAAAGGGACACCAGATAAAGGGGGAACCATACCAAAAAGAACATTTCCTCCCAAGGGACCACTCGAAGCATGGGGAGGATCTGTTATTAGAAACACATCCAAAGGAATTAGAGTAGTAGATGATGGGATAAAAGATGGGATATAAGTCGTGGACCCAATGTTTACATATCCACCTCCACCCAAAAAAGGATTAACACTAGTGTGAGGAACTGATGAAAAGGGTGGCCCCCTTCCAACAAACAGAGTAGAAGGAGGGATATGACCACCTCCAAACTAATATGCAATAAAATGGCTTGTCATGCCCTCTGGTCCAACACTGGGGTTACTACTAGGAACCATAATGGATGATCTAATACTCGCTGATACATTCGACATGCCAAAAGTAAAAGTTCGTAGTAAAGGGAATGGTATGAACCTCACTACATAACCCCCTGCGAAAAAAATTGGTACATGATCCGAAGAGCATGTGAATCCAAAAGGATTCATTCCTACAGGGAGAGAAGGAATAGCAATATGTGGATCGGTATAAGCCAGAGTCCCTGGGATCCATAAGGTAGTAGTAGAAGGAGCCCCATGGGATTCTCCTCACAATGCAAATGAAGGGGTTGGAGGGAGCTTGAATGTCTTAGAAGTAGTGCTCATAGCTAAAAGTATATAAGTCCCCTATGAGAAAGAGGACCAATATCGCGTCTCTGCCTCTTGTAAAGAGGTTTTGTAGGATGAAAAGGCAGTAAACCTACTAAATGATGAGACCGATGGGGAGCCGAAACTCAATCCACGATGACTCTCCAAAGAGAGACTCAAGTAACCAAGATACCTAAGGCCAACTAGCGAACACAGAGCACACCCCTAAAGAAGCTAGGATAGATGCACATAAGCAAGGGATGAGTATAAATGATCTCCCGAATATATCAAGTATGTCTCGCCTAGGATAGGTATGAGACACCCATACACTATAAGCGACGGTGAGTGAGCAATTATAGTGGCCCTCAACTTCAACACATAAAGTGATTGTGTCGTTTGACCCCTACTTGGTCGAGACACCCACATAATAACCTCTAGATGTAACCCTTGTAGTACTTAGGAAAAACAACTAAGGCCACATCAATATAACCAATGCTTAAGCAGACAGTCGCACGCGGGATCCATTGTATGGGAAGGGTATCTAAGCTCGAATCTCGAAAGCACCAAAGGTACCTCAAATGCCCCCAAATACAAATAAGATCCTGGAAATATCTTCGATGCTCACTATGGGAAATCCCCACCACCAACATGTGTGTTGCCTCCTGATTGACTCCTGTTTAAGAGGAGATTTCTAAGAACACCAATTATATCAAGGATTTCTCCTCTCCTTGGGCAAACACCTAATTGTTTCTATTTTATAGTCTTGGAGAAATTTACTCACAAAATACTAAAAATCTAAGCTTGTTGTTGCAGCCTATAAAATAAAATATTTCTAATCAATTTTAAAGTAAGTGTTAATTTGAATAAGATGTGCTTAGTCAAAGGATATGGTCATGAAGCTAGTAATATTATGACTCAACAAGAAAAGTAAATATGCACTCCTAAAAACATTGCTAAGTACTTGCTTCCCAAATTAAAAGATGGTATGCCACTAAATGAAATGCATACAAATCATTTTCTTTTCTTCAAATGTGAATGCAATCTTTCCTATATGAATCCTAGACTAGTTCCATTCCAAGCAAAACCAATGCAAGTGCTTCTTTTAATGCAAAATGCAAATAAACATGCAATAATGCAAATATTTTTGTAGTTTCAATATAAATGAATGAAAATGCAAAATGAAACCATTCAACTCTAAGCCCCAGCAATAAGTACAGGGACATAAGGCTAGCAAGACACTAAGAAACAATTACTCATGCACTAAAAGCAAAACAAAAAGTGAAAAAGTGACAAGAACAACTTCTCTAAAAAACTAATAAAATAAGTTTCCAATCACAATAAAAGCAACCAACAGACAATGTAGGGACCCTAGAAGACTCAACAATGCTCAAACAACCCAACAATCACTCCAATAAAGAAATCAAGCAAAAACTGAAGTGTACATGACTGTTCAAATAACAACAGCGTATGTACACAACCTGCTAAAGGACAACCCAGGTATATACGCGACTGTCAACACTTTCACCAGCCTATATAAACTAAAGAGGGTAAAAAAGAAAATTTAAGGCAGAATCACTCCAAGAGATTGTCAATGGATGACTATACTAATAATTGCGACACAAAAATGCAAAGAAACATAGAGAAATCTAATTAAAAATGCACCCAAAAACCCCAACAAAAAGGAGACCTCCCCAGTGGAGTCTCCAATTTTGTTAGGGAGGAAAACTTCCTATGGTTTGGCATGGACCATAACAGACAAGATTACGCCATAAATCAACTCTAATCCTAAATATGCCATATAAATGTAAATGCTCACAATGAAAATAAATATACGTACCTCAACCGAAAGTTTGAAGAAGTTCGTCGTTGAGCTTTCAATCCAATGCTTGAAACCTACAACTTTTCCTCAACAACAAATACATCCAAGCATATACTATATTCATGAAATGTTAGCACCTACGTTAGCATAATCCATTTAAACATGCATACGAAAATATACCCATGGAAATATATATAACATTTGCACATGAAATTGGATGAGAAAAGAGTATTTATATTAATTCAAACAAAGGTACAAAGTGACGACCTCTATCGACAACTCGTTGGAACCAAGAAACCAAGTTCCTCCACCTGGGCCTCCACCTCTTCAATCCTCTATACGAAGGCAAGCTCACAAGTACAATGGAGAGCTTGGGTGATAAACATAAAGAGTTATATCAATAAGGATAAATGGATGCAGACTCAAGCATATGGCAATGGGGCAAAATTCCACTATAGTTTCCTTACTCACGAAGTTTCTCCGCCTTCAATGCTTCACAATGGCTTAATATATAGCCCTTAAATGGGAAATGGAGGGTCAAATGGAGTGTTTCCCGGCATATGGAAGGACTAGGATCAAGTTATTCGCTACTTTATGAGGGAAACTCTAAATATTTTTTGTTTTGGAGCACAAAACCTGATGTACATGGGATGTAATGGTGCAAGCTGCTTATAAGCGAGATGCAAAGCTATTATACTGTGCATGTCTTCAGAAGTGTCATTTTTAAGGTTATACCGAAGCATCAATTTTATACTGAGTAAGGGGGGTATAGTGAGTCTGCATAGAGATAAGGGAAGGCCATTAAGGCATGATGCGTAAGGTGTGGTAAATCACGCTATAACAATGAAGACTAGTGAAGGCATGAAATCTCTATTGGTTTAGCAGATTGGACCTTCTATACCAACCCTAAAGAGCCCCGAGGGAAGAGTCACCTAAGGGATTATGTAGCAGAGAAGGGGAGCTTACTTGAGTTGGTGTGGTAGGGATGTGGGTGCCAAGGATGGATGAAGTTGGTGCAGAATCCTGTAGCTCTATGGTTGAGCTCATTATGTGCAGGCTTATCTTGAGTGCATGTATCCTTTGTTGTGAGTGACTAGTTTAGCAATCATAGTCTTTATTGCTCTGTAGGTTTGATAAACCAAGTAGAGTGTGGGATTATTCAGAGTGTGTTTATCCATTGTTGTAAGTGGGCTTGAGTGTAAGTATCCTTAGTGGATAACATAGCCTAGCTTGGGGGTGGTCTCTCAGCCGAAATAATATAGGTTGAACAGATATCTACAGTTGGGTGGAACGTTGACCTCACATAGATAGTTGCTTGTGTGACTTTCCATTGAAAAGATATGTGTCTTATTATTTATGAATGCTCAGAATTGTTATGTGATGAATGATTATTTATTCATGTGGAGTTGAATTAAATGATAGCTGGAATTGTTTATTATAATGCTTGTTCATAGACTAGAAATAAGTTTGTTAATGTGAATGATTTTATTTGTTGTTATGCTTGTGAGGAGTAGGTTAGTATTTGCACAGATTTCACCGGCAGGTCATTGCATTATTTGTTGTACATGTTAGTTGCCTTTGTACATGTTTTATAAGTTATGTTAAGTCATAAATGGGATATCAAAATTTTGCATTCATGCCTCAGTCATGTTTTGATGGGACTCAGTGGTAACATTTGAACCAGAATCATTATGGATATATCTCCATGGCCAAAATAGTAGAGCCAAAGTCAAAGGACCAAAAAGGAAATTTGGCTAAGTGGAGAATAGAGGGTGGTTTGTTGATGTGGTGAAATCTCGACATCAGGAATGGCCGGTTGTTGAGGAAGGATTGGTATGCCACTGTCGGTGTTGATGTATCGACACCAGGTATAGATGGCAGAAGGCGGGGATTGAAACTGCGTAGTAACACAGTGTGGTGTCCCAACTCATGACCTCTAATTCAATGAGTAGTAGCGATGTGGGTATGGAATTTGGTAAAGTTTTTATGTTGATATTAGCATCGAAGAGGTTGTGGAGGGTTGACGTTCAATGGTCCCGACTTCTAACTCTCGATGTCATAATCATAAAAGTCGGCTAGTAAGAGTGGTTTTATTAAGGAGTAAGAGTGGTTCTATTAAGGACCTGTTTGTGGTTTCACTTTCGACTCTCGACGTATGGAAGGTAGTCATCAGAGTCGAAAGGTCGAGGGTTATTTGTTAATATTTGTTATGTGATTTTGATTTCTAACGAGAAAATAGTTAGCAAGGCTTGGAAAAGTCAGAGTAATGGAATTCAACAGACGAGATCATTTATAACCGTTGGATTGATTTACTAGACCAAGTTGATGGCCAATTAACCAAGATTAATGATTAGTTAGACATTCTAGCTTAGGTATGTCTACGTTTATGCATTGTTGGTATCAGCTGGGGAAAATTTGGGAGTCTGGTTTTGACTAATACTTCCTTCAGTGAACATGATAAAATGGTATTGAAGCAAGAAACTATGAAGAAGAACTATTTCGTGAGTTCCCCATCGCCTCAAAAAGCCATTGAGGTGCCTAGGGACGTGACTGAGTGGTATCAGAGAAAAGGTTGCAACACTTGGGCCATTTGGATCATTATCCACATTTGCAGGTAGAAAAAATAGAGCAAAGGTTGCAACACTTGGGTCGTTTGAGCCAGAATCGTCATTTGCGGGTAGAAAAATCAAAGCAAAGGTTGCATCACTCGCGTCATTTGGGCTAGAATCTGCATTTGTAGGTAGAAAAATCAGAGTAAATGGTTGTGGTGATAGGGATATTTGGGCTGACTACATGTTTATAGGAAGAATATCAGAGTTGTACATCGAGTTCATATGACTTTAATTTGACAAAGTTTTCAATAATGCTAGTTTCCATAAATGCATACATGGGATAAAAGGACCAAAGAATTAGGAGTCCTGTAAATTCACCCATGACACTAATTTTATTGAAGAATGGTAAATGCGTATCATTTCCTATCTTACTAAGGTGTCTAATAATTATTTCCATAATGCATTGTGTTTACAATTGACAGTATTGAATAACTGTAGTAGAGGACAAAACAAAAGGAAAAGGGTCACAAAGGCAAATTATGACCATGAATGATGCTGATGATCCCTATGAGCATGAGGAAGATGTCCTTGGAGAAAATATGCAAAACAAAAATGTTGAAACAGAGTCCAATGGGAGAAGAGAGCATATTACTCCCAAAAATCTGGTTGAAACAATGAGAAGTTTCACTGAGAGGTTGATCAAAGCTCAAGAAGAGTAGAACTAGATCAATGCCGCCTTCCTTCAAAGACTCACTGATATTGAGCAGCGAGCTAATATTGGACCTAATCCAAGCAATGTTGGTTGAAGAAATACAAAAATCCACTCTATAATTCCTCCTAGGAAGAGGACGTTGAGTCCAAGAAATGGAAATATGGAATGTAAGGCATCTTCATCACGATCTTCTTCTAGCAGGTCATGTGATTCTCGAAGTATTCCCAAGTGTACTTCCCGTAGGTTTGATATTTGAGGGGATTCTAGAATAATTCCGCAAGGGGAAGTTAGAAAGGCATGGCCTCCCACATTTGATGGAGAAAATAAGACAGGTTAGGAAGTAGAAACATGGCTTCTTGGAATGAAAAAGTATTCCTAGGTATATGATTACTCAGAGAATGAAAAGGCCATGGTTTCTATTTACAACCTCAATGGACAGGCTTCAATTTGGTGGGAGTACCTCATGCAAGAAAAAATGATTAAGGAGAGGAGGATCATCTGGGAATGATTCCAAAGGTATTTCAAGGAAAAGTACCTATTTTCCAGGTACTATGATAGCAAGAGGAAATATTTCCATGAGTTAAAATTAGGATAGAAGTCAATGGAATAGCATGTCCATAAATTTTTGGAATTGTCGAGGTATGTGGGTTACGTAAAAAATGAAAGAGTGAAGATTCAATTCTTCCTTGGAAGTTTGCCCCAAATTTTTAGAGAAAGGATTGAGTTTGTTAACCTGCCCAGTCTTGATGAATCCATTATAATGGCAATGCATTGCTATGAGTAGAGCAAATGAAAATTAAAAATTACCCCAACATGGAAAGGAAACCCGAAGGGGATAATTAACCAAATGGAAGGTGGATTCAAATCCCCATTTAAAAATAATTTAGGGAAGCAAGCACAAAGCGTAAATAAATTGACAGTAGCAATAGAAAAAGGACCACTTCGATGTTGGGGATGTGGAGGAAATCACTTGATTAGGGATTTTTTGCATTGAAGACAGAACCCTTGAAGGCTGCATAACTTGGAAGAGGTAGTTACAATGCCAAATATGACAAGAGAAACTCCTCAAATTTATGTAACACTAGATAACCATCAAGCAAACAATCACTCATCGGTAATAGAAGTTGAAGGTAAGATTGCTAAGCAATCATTTTTTTTATTTTGATTGATCCAGTATCTACTCATAGTTATGTTACTCTAAAAGTAGTTGAAGGTTGTTTGATTATAATAATGAAGCATGATAAGTCTTGGCTAGTTCAATAAACCATTGGAACCAAAAGAATATTAAGTGAAGTAGTGATGGAGTGCCCCATAGTGTTAAATGGGTTCCTCACAAAGGAAAATTTAAATTTCCTACCATCTTATGATTCTTTTATTGGTATGGATTGGTTGGAAAGGCACAAGGTCAAGTTATACTTCCATAAAAAGTTCCTTGAATGCATTGGTGAAGAGGGAAGGTCAAGATTGGTGAAAGAGATTCCCAAGCAAGTTCCGGTCAGGCAGATCTCAGCTTTGCAGTTAAGAAAGTTATCCAAGAAAGGTTGCTAGCTATATGCAACCAATGTATTAGATTCCTTAGAGGACAAAGGTCCAAGGATAGAAGATTACACGTTGTTGTAAGAGTTCAAATATGTAATTCCAAATAAAGTTATAGGACTACCAAAAAAAAGTGACATCAATTTTACAATAAATCTTGTTCCAGGAGCAATGCCAGTTTTCAAATCTCCTTATAGAATCAACACGCCATAACTGGTAGAATTGAAGATGCATATGTAGGAATTAATGGACAAAACATATATCAAGCCAAGTGTGTATCCTTGGGGAGCACTAGTATTATTTTTCAAGAAGAACTTGATGGTAATTTAAGGTTGCGTATTGATTCCATGAAGCTAAATAAGTGACAATCAATAATAGGTACCCACTACCCAAAAATGATGATTTGTTTGATCAAATGAAGGGAGCCAAAGTGTTTTCAAAGATTGACGTGAGATCTAGTTATCATAAAGTGAGGATAAAAGAATAATGCATTCACAAGATAGGTTTATGTACAAGATATGGCCATTGTGAGTTCACTGTGGTGCAATTTGGTCTCACCAATGCACCCACCACATTCATGTGTCTCATGAATATAATCTTCAACAAGTATTTGGATAAGTTTGTGCTCGTGTTTTTCGATGGTATTCTTGTTTACTCTAGGAGTGAAGAAGATCATGAGGAACACTTGAGAATGATGTTGCAAGTTCTTAGAGAACACAAATGTTACGCCAAGTTGAGCAAGTGTAACTTCTATCAAAGAAGGATGCAATATTTGGTTCATGTTATTTCAGAAGAAGGAATTGCAGTGGACCCATAAAATATTGAAGCCATGATGTTTTGGTCTACTCCAAAGAATGTCATTGATGTCATATATTTTATGGGTATTTCATGATACTACAAAAGATTCATTGAGGGATTTTCCAAGATCGTTCATCCAATTACATCGTTGCAGAGAAATAATGTTAAATTCATATGGTTTGAAAAATGTGAAGCAAGCTTTCAGCGATTGAAGCATTTGCTTACTAACGCTCGTGTTTTGAATATTGCTGGTTTGGATAAGGATTTTGTGGTGTGCACAAGCACTTGCATCGAAGGTTTGGGTGTTGTGGTTATGTAGAGAGGTTTCTTGATTCTCCAAGTCACAAAAATAAAAGAGAATGAGAGGAACTATGTGACTCATGATCTAGAGTTATCTTCCACAGTGCACGTTCTCAAGATGTGGAGACATTATTATCTAGGGAGGATATTTGAGCTTATGACCGATCACATGAGCTTAAAGTATATGTTTGACCAACAAAACTTAAAATCCAGGAAAGCTAGGTTGCTGAAATTTCTGTTTGAGTTTGATTTTGAAATTAAACATGTTAAAGGAAATGAGAACAAGGTTGCAGACTCCCTCAACAGAAAAATTCATGTAGGGTCCTTAAGTATGTGAGAAGCATACTTGAGCACAAGAGTTCTTGAAACTCAAAATAAAGATGAAGGATGTCTTCATGTGAAAGATAGATTGTTGTAGGAAAATTTATATCATAAGTGTGAAGGTTATCAGCTCAAAGAAGATAGTATTCTGGTTTATAAAGAAAAACTGTATATTCCAAATCGTGCAGAGTTGAAGATGATGGTAATGGATGAAATTCACCAAAGTTTATGCTCAACACACTTGGGATATCAAAAGATGATAATAGAAGGAAGGAAGTAATGATTTTGGCATGGGAAGACAAAAAAACAGGAGAATATATCTCTTAGTATCGAAAGTGTCAGCAAGTCAAGGTAGTGCATCAACATCCATCGTGACTATTATGTGATTTTCCCATTCTGGAATGGAAGTGGGAAGTAATTTCTATGATTTTAATAACATGTTTGCCAATGACACTAAGGAATCATGATTCAATCATGGTACTAGTGGAAAAGTTAACGAAGGCAACTCAATTCTTTCCAGTTAAATCCACTCATAAAGCAAGTGACATAGCAAGTGTATTCATGAAAGATTTACTCAAAATGCATGGATTACCCATGGTGATAGTCTCATGCTGAGATGCCAAGTTCACATCCAATTTTTCGAAAGGTTGTTTCAAGAGTTGGGAACTCAACTGAATTTTAGTACATTGTATCATCCTCAAACATATGGCCAAACAAAAGGAGTGAATCAGGTCCTTGAATACATGTTAAGTATGTATGTAACAGACAAGACATCCAAGTGGCAAGATTACCTACACTTGTTGGAGTTGCATACAACAATGATCATTAAACAACATTAGGAATGAGCCCGTTTGAGGCATTGTATGGCAGGGGATGCATAACTCCAATAACTTGGGATAGTCTAGTAAGTAGGGTAGTGCTTGGACTAGAAATGCTCAAGGAGATGGAGTGGGAAATGGTTAGGATCAGACATAATTTAAAGGCAACACAAGATAGGCAGAAGAGTTATGCATATTTAAAAATAGTGCACTAGGGATTTAAAGTTGGGGATCATGATTACTTGAGAGTTAAGCCAAATAAAATTTCCTCAAATTTAGGGAGTTGTGCTAAGATGGCACCAAGATATTATGTGCCATTTGAAGTCCTTTATATGATAGGATCAGCTGCATGTAGGATTGTATGGAGAGTTCCAAGTGGAGCCTACATGCATCCTCGACAAGAAGGTAAAGTTGTTCCTGAACTGAACCGTCGGGTAGGTGAAGGTGTAATGGAAGCACCTTAGATGAGATGAGGCCACTTGGGAGCTAGAGGATGCCATGACAAAGGCATACCATTTTTTGTTTACTTCTGAGAACACTAAGGATGATGTTATTTTTAATGGGAGGGGATTGTAATACACCCATTTTGACCCCTGTTGTATATATTGGCTTGATGTGTAAATATTGAGTATATGTGATGTATGATTCATAACATGGAGCTAAAGGCCAAGTCCCCACTAGTGAGTGCCTAAGATTATAGAGGCAGGTATTATGTATTTTGTAGATTATGTGCTAGTAATCTATAGACAATGTAAAGCATGTAAATATTTGCAAAGTATATAAAAAGTCTAAGGGTGGATATGGAGGCAAGAAAAAATGATGGGGGTTTTGTGTTATACACTAGGGAGAAGTGAGGGGGTGTGGGAGAATCAAACCCTCTATTGCCAAGTTCCATCTTGAGAACCCAAGATGGTGTCCTTGCCACTCTTAATTTTGTTGTAAGAACGTAGTTGAAAGACAAGCTCCAACATTTAGTGGAGTATGGGGTTGAGTTTAGAAGTAATTATGGCCAAGTATGGGCTTGTTTGATTATGTCAGCAGTAAAAGTACCCCATGGAAATGTGTTCCATGGATCTGGAACTATGTGTGTACATTCACGACCTAGAAAAGGGGGAAGAGAGTGCAATTGAGTTGAGAATGGTGTGTGCAATGCATTTTGTTCATCCCTAAATTGTGTGTGAAGAGGCACAACCCAATCGAGCATAGAATAAGACATTATCTTTCAACTTAAACCCCTAGGAAGAGAAATCATTGTTGATCTGGACACTTGTATTGCATACCCATCAACGATCATGGTGGAATTGGCATTTTGAGTGAAACTTGAACCTTAGAGCGTTGGAACGCCAAGAATTTGTGTGGGTTATGAAGAGTATTTAAGGCATTAAATCTCTACCAGTTTTGTAGATTGGACCTTATATACCGACCCTAAAGAGCTCTGGAGGGAAGGGGTTCCTGAGGGATTATGTAGCAAAGAAGGGGACCTTCCTTGAGTTGGGTGTGGTAGGGATGTGGGTCCCAAGACTGGTTGAAGGCGACAAAGAAACCTGTAGCTTTATGGTTGAGATCACTAGCTTAGCAGTCATAGTCACTATTTCAGTGTGGGATTGATAAACCAAGTTTTGTGCAGGATTATGTTGGTGTTTCTCCCTTCGACCCATGATATGAAAATCTTTAGGGTCTTTTTTACCATTAATTTGCATGTGAAATTTATATGTTAATTACTCATAAACATGATTAAAAGATTAAAATTTTAGTGCTTAAATCAATCACATAAGCAATTAAAATAGATATGCAAACCATAAAATGAAGACCACAATTGATAACAAAGTTCACCCCTCTTGGGCCATGTCTTGGGGCCACTTCCAATAAGAAGGTCGATCTTATTAAGTCTTCAATCTTACAAAATGAGTGTTCTTGAAACTCTTCTGAGTTTTGTTAGTTAGACCCAGAAAAATACCGCACCATTGCGTTCCTCTCGAAATTTCAAAAAACATGATTATAAAATCGACCAGGTTTTCCTGAGGCCTCCTCTGGCACGCAAGTCAAGAATACCATCTACCTGCAACTATACAAAACTGTATGGATCCCCACCTCAAAAATTGTGCCCCATTAATGGTTGTATGGATCTCAGGAAATGTGTAAAAACAACCTTGGGAAGTGTGCCAAAATTGTCTTGGGAGGTGTGCAAAACCACCTTAGAATGCATGCAATTCCACCTCGGGAACTGTGCCAATACCACCTCAACAACTTTGCAAAACTGCCTCGAAATCAATGCAATCGGCTCTGTTCACGGTCTCAGAATCCGTGCAAAAACCTGTGTCGGAATATGTGTCAAAGCATAGTTTTTATAGTGGTTTGAAGGTGGTTTTTGGGTCACGAGCCAGTGGGACACATGCCCTTTTGGAGGCCCGATCTCCGTAGTAACCTGTTAATGAATATCGTCCAGATCCCTTGACAAGGGGCTACGTTGGCGAGTTGGTTAGAGCGCATTGGAAATGCGGGAAGAGGTCGTGGTTTCAAACCTCCAGACCTCTCTCCATGTCATTCTTTTGATGGTATGTTTGGCATATAATATGATATGGTATATATTATGTGATTTTTTGGACATAATATCATGGAAAATTTTAGTGATGCTATGTTTGGCATGGCAGTTGGTAATACCATATAGCATAAGGTTCCATGGGACTCTCGATGTTGACCTTGGGTTTGAGGACTAAGCCCTCACTCCCCATTTCAAAATTAAATTTTATTCACATAAATAAAATTTCCACCATATATTTATTAAGAACCAATGTGTGGAATGCTCGCTAGATAGGCTTAAGAAGGATTTTGACGGAGGTCATGGAGTCGAATCTCATGGACTCACCAATTTTTTCTACAAAACATTACATTTTCCAATTTGCCCAAATTATCCATTTTTTGCGATTTTTAACTAGAACTGTCTAAACTTCAAACCTTCATAACTTTTGCATCTAGAGGTCTTTTTGCATGAAACAAGCATTGTTGGAAAGATCTTGATGAGATATTCGTCCATGTAAGCCTTAATTCAAATTTGATCGACTATGAGATGATCCTCTTGGATCAACCCAGGTTTAGACCCTTGTTTGTCTGTCAACAAAGCCCAAGATATTGACCTAATAGAGGAGGGCTCAGTCGGGAACACCTGCGACACATATGCAATCTCACCGGAGATATCTCTTATGAATAACTGCCAGAACCAGGTTTCTGCAGTTGTGTGGGGATTTCCTCTTCCTTTGCACTTTACTAGCTTGCTCGACCAAATATGGTGGTTATATTATTTACTCTTATTGTGTAAATTCAATATATTACTATACTTATCCATCGACAAAGATTACAACATTTAATATACTTCCTTATTAGCAATTCCAATTAACATCAATGCGACATATGCATATAAAGACTCATTCATAAGTAAATGCACATACATTTATTCACAACATACATTGATTCGACATAAGCACATTCATCAAATATACACATAGACAACATTTAACGTGAAAACCCATTCAGGAAAAACCACAAAGGCGCTCTTCATCTAGCATGAGAAATATATGGCAGCTTTCGTCTGTGCACTCAGCTTGCAGACTCTGTTATATATCTTCTCTACAATATATATAGACTTATATATCCTCTCATGATCTCTAGTCATAGGTCTCTGAAGTTTTCATGTCCCTCACCCTACTTTCAATCCGCACACAGTCTGGATCGACTATTTCTTCTTTACAACTCTACAAACAAACAATAGACAAAAATGGCTAACATAGACCAACTGAGAGTGTATCTGTCTATGAGTGCATATGAGCGCAACCCGCACACAGCTTGGGTTCTCCCTTTTATACACTCTTACACGTCGTAGTCAACCGACTTCATTCTGTTAGTCGATGGGCTATCATTCCTATTCTTGTACATTTAGTTACAACTGTAAGTAGGCACTATCGGCCCAAAATACAAAGATGATTTATTCCCTAAAGCATGTGTTATCCTAATTGACTTCTTACCCATGTTTTCTCGGGATATCCTTTTCAACCATTGCATGTGTTCTTCTATTATGGTTCCTTTCATCGCGACTGATCTCATCACAACTTCCCTTCTATCACGAACTCTTCCCTCTTGGTTGCTTCTGTCGCATCTTTCCTTCTACAACTACTTCTTATGTCGTAGCTCTTTCTCCCACAGTTTCTTTCGTCGCAGCTTCTCCTCTGTCGAAGCTTCCTCTGTCATGTGGCCATAATGCCTATCTTTTTCTAGGGCTAATAGGCCACTTACACTCACCTGTGGCTTGTCCCAAGCCACGCTAATTCGAAGCTTCTATCGTGATGACCTTACTTTGAAAATCGTGAAAGATTTTCACTATTTGTTCTATTTCCTATTGCACATCTTCTTTTTCCTTCTACAAATTCTCCACAAGGTCAGAATTGATGTGTTTCGATGTTGTAATTCTTGCTAACTCTATTACTTGTCGCACTTTCTGGTGTACATGATGAATAATGTCTGTAACTCTTTTTTCCCCTGACTGCAATTTTGTGACTTTGTGAGTCCTGTATTGTTGTTGAGTGCACAGCGCTGCTGCTTGTTGTTGATGAGTGTGCAATGCTGCGACTTGTTGTTGTAGTTTTTTTCATTTCAGCAGCCTTAGCCATTTTCTCTGCTAAGGGCAATTTATTCATCTCATTCTTCATTTGGTTCAACCCGGTCTCAGTAGTGCGTAGCTGCTCTGCAGATTTCTCTTACTTTGGATTGTTGATCAATGCTTGCCACGTATGAGAAACTTGTTCAACTGCCTTAGCACACTGTGCCTTTTCCTCTTATATCTTCTTCACGGCCTATGTTCTTGTTTTCCTTCTTTCTTTCAGCACCTTTGGTGGTGTACTATATGTTACCTATGCTTCGAACTCCGCGACCATTTTGCGGAGGTCCTCTACGATTTTTCCAAGTTGAATGACCTTGGATTCTGCAAACATTTCATCTGTTATTCCTTTGTCTGCAAAATTACTGCACTTAAGTGTTACAACTTTGTTGAGTTGGACCATGTCTTCTTCCCATGTTTTGACTTTTTGCTCAGTTTCTTTGACTGTTTTATTCATCTTACTAATAGTCTTATTTGACGCTCGATTTTTCTTGATTAATGCACCTTCTCTGACCTTCATTTTTGTGAATACAACATTCTGGATTGCATAAAATTCTTACAACAACATTTGAGAAAAATATATTGTAACATGGCCCAAGTTCTTGGGCATGGTATCCACCTCTGTGGTCCCCATGTGGAGTGCTTATCCCACCACTTGAGTCTTTATTGGTGGAATAAGTACAAGCACATCAGTCGGTCTCTCTTCTGATGGTCCAACTAAGTCTTGTGACACTGTCATCTGTGGTTTGTAGTCGACCACGACCTCTACTTCTTTAATTGCTTTGCAGAGCATCTGTAATATTACATGTTAAATTAGTTTGGCACTCATCCACTTTCTTCAAGATCTATGTAGTGACTTATGTCATTGCTTTCGTTAGAAGGGTAAAATCGTTGCTAGTAGTCAATGACATGGGATCCCGAATGGTGGGGGAAGGTGGTTTTCACCCAGCCCACCAGGGATCAAATTCCACCGAGACATGGCCCGCTGTGATAAGGATCAAAGGGTAGACGCCCCCTGGATAGGCTACTGCCCCTTGTCGGGATTGGAGTCCGGGACGTCTTGGCCCTTGCTGAGTCACAAGTTTCTGGTATATCCTGGCTTGCGGGTTGTCGGATATATCTAGGGGTTTATAGTGGCAGCCGACAGCTTTGAACCTGGGCCTGGCCTAGGTAATCCCGACGAGTTACCGATTTCCCTACTTCAAAAAAAAAATTGTTGCTAGTAAGGGCAACATTTCCTGTTGTTTTGTCAGCCTCCATGTTGTTACAGGTATAAATTAACTGAGAGGGGGGGTGAATCAGTTAATTAAGATTTTTCACCCAAATTACTTCTTTTAACTTAGAATCAATAAAATTTATGGCAGTCAATCTTTGCTATGAATTCAGAGTTATAAACATAAGAGCAGATAGCATAAAACACAACATTTAATCACATATATGATACACAGATATTTTCACGAGGAAACCCATAAGGGAAAAACCTCTTCTTCTTATGATGTCAAAGGCTTCAATGGCTGTACATTACTTCTTATTTGAGCACCGACTCAAAGAGGATGCAACCTCCGAATGCAAGCACCAACTCTCACTGTAACCCAACACCAACTGGGTGGAAGCACCAACTTCCAGTTTAACCCAGCACCAACTGGGTGAAGACACCAATCTTCAATTTCTACAAGCACCCACTTGCAGACAGAGACATAAAGTCTCCCCTAGCACCTCCCTACCTCCCTTATTTGCTAGACTTTCCAATAGAATCAAAGTGCAACAATACAGATATGTCTCTGCTTACCAAACCACTCTGCTCTGTTCAACATCGGCTCTCTGCTCCTCTGTTCTGTTCAACTGTTCAGCACATTCTTCTGTTCCTCTGCTCTGCTGCTCTGCTCTTTTAGTATCAATTTACAGCACTGATCTCTTAATACTCTGCACACCATTACTCTCCTCAAACAGCTAACAATCACAACTGTTTCTGCTCAATATATATATATCATCTTTTGAGTTCATTTCTCTCTCTATTTCATCGAAACAACATTCTCAAACCGTTACAGAAGTGGTTCAGCTTCAACATCCTCTGTACACATCCTTACTCTTCGAATCATCATTACAAGCAGTTACTAAACGGTTCGCATTTCAGGTTCATCATAACTGTTAATCTACCTGCTCGAATACTCTTCGAATCCTCAACTGTACAGGGCTCTTTGTATTCCTCTTCAAAGATTACACTGATCCAACATGGTACAATGGATCAAAGAAGCGGCGGGTGAAATGACGGAGCTCGCAAGCAACATCTCCTTCCGCAACATCAAAGGTCAGAAGAGGATCTCCTTCCGCAACGGCGGAAACTTAAATGTTGTTTAGAACGGATCGAAAGTTGGAACGATAAGCGCAAGGACGAAAACTTAAATGCTGTTCAGAACGGATCAAAAGTCGAAACGATAAGTGCAACGGCGGAAACTTAAATGACGTTCAGAACAGATCGAACATCAGAGGTCGAAAGAACATCTCTTTCCGCCACGTCGGAGGTCGAAATAACATCTCCTTCCGCAATGGCGGAGCTCGCAAGAAACATCTCCTTCCGGAAGTCGGAGGGATTTTGACATCGGAAGCCAAAAGCTTCGCACAGCCGCAACGGCGGGAAGAAAAAGACTATGGACACGCGATCCGCATCGGAAGTCGGAGCGTTTTTCACTTCAGGTGCTTAGCTGGTTTGAGAGCCACAATGGCGGAGATCAACAGGTTATAGCCATGTGACGCACATCGGAAGTCGGAGCGCTTTACACTTCGGATGCTTAACCACTTTGGGAGCCGCAATGGCGGAAGCAAAAAGACAACAACCTCCGATCTAAAACTTTAGTCTGAATCTCAGCCGATTGAGCCAGAGTTCATCGAAGGAAAATATCGGAGCTCATTGTTTATCATTCTCCTGCAACGGCGGAAGCACAAATGACTAAAACCTCCGCAAGGTGTTCGATTTTCTCCATTGATACCTGTGTGCCTGCCTCTTTTTCAGTAGATTGCCACATCCATTTGACACCAGTTCCCCTTCTCTTTATAGAAGATTTCCATCAATGACAATACACTAAAACTTTAAGACTGAGCACTAGTCACCATCTACTAGTCCCGAACACACCACTCTGAAAGATATTCCAACACATGTTCCTATGCCTTTTCTTAGGATGCTTTGTCCACTTCCTCTTATCTCCCACTACTGGATATGTTCGGGTTGCACTAGAATCATTTTGGGGAGGGTTGGGAGGATTTTATGGATTTTGTGTTGCTGGTGGTGGGTCCTCTCGCTGTTATCCATCCTTCTGTGTTGGTGGATTGTCTTGTCACATGTCTTCTTCTGCAGATAGTAGTTCATCAGCGACAAAGACTCACCATTCTTCCTACCAATCTTGGGTAATGATATCAACTTCTTCTTCAGATAACAGGTATTGGGTTGCTAACCATTGGTGTTATGGATCTTGTCGCGGCTACAACAAGATATGATGGGGCCTAATTATAAAATTAGTAGTGTTTTTAAACCACTAAACGGTCTCCTCCGTAATTATTGCCTACTTCATTAGTTGATATCACAGGGCCTCTCCATGCACAAAGAATTGTACATTGTTGGTTCTTTGTCTCTCGTTGTTATCTTTCTCAAACCAGAGATTCTGGTATCGACCTCCTCGACATTGAAATGGTATATATACCCCTTGGTAGTTTGTTGGTTCTGCCCATGCAACAAAAAAAATCAAAATGAGTAACCATGAATAATGGAATGAGTGTTGGAGACATTTACCACCATACACACTTATTTTGGTCAAATTGGCTTAGTTAAACCACTATCCTAAGTATTATTGACATTAATTGACATCAGTGGAGCATTAAATGACATCATCCAGTCACACCCACGCCTACCTTTAGTCAAGGAGGCTAACTTAGCCTTCTCCTACATTCAGGGAGGCTAACTGGAGCACTCTGGGGTAATCTGAGTGTCATTAATGCACTTTATTGCTAACTGATGGTTACAATCAGTTAAATAGGGTAGTGAAGGTGCCTCCTCTCATTAAATTGATTATTTAATGATTAATTAATGAACTGGAGTCAACAGGGGCGCCTCCAACCACTTCTGATGTTCAGTTCCACTTCAGTTAACCTCATCGAGGTTCATTGGAGTCATTGAAGCACTAGCACTTGATGATTGGCTTGCTATGACATGTGTCTGATCTCTTTCAGTTGATACTCAGTCATTTATTGCACTCTGACTTCAGTTAGGGCTCAGTGGAGTCAATTAGGGTTTTGATCAGTGGTTAACTAGAGCGTTGACTATGGCTTACATTCAGTTAAGCTAGACTCACTCATTCAATTCGAATGACCTCCTTGAGGATTCGAATTGCTCATTCATTCATGCTTGTAGCATGACATTGTAATTGTAATCATTCATTCTTTATGTGATTATTGAGCGGCTACTATTCCAGTAGACCGATTACACCATTTCATGAGTTATTTGTTGATTATTCTAGGATGAGATTGATGCTTTGTTCCTAGATCAACAGACAAGATTAATAATGAGGTACCTTTTTCCTACAACTCCTCTGCATTTTCTAGCAATTCATTTAGTAGGTAGTGCGACTAGTTCATTTGAACCCCCATTGCACAGACTTGAGTCGTTGCAATCGTTCCTATAGTACATTGGTTCAGTCTCATCTTCCAGACCAACTTGGTATCTAAAACCTTAGCTACGAACTGAACAATGTTGTCATTGATGGAGTCTATTAAAAAGCCTCTCGTATCTCTAGACAAATCATACTTATCTTTTAGCTTGTTCATCATCACTCTGTCATGGTATTTTTATAAAAATGGTGTTGGATATACGCCTACAAGTGGAAGCCCTGTAATCGATGTTATAAGCTCCACATTCACATAATTTTTTGGTCGAGCCATACGTAGTCACCGTGGAATGATACTAGCAACTGTTTAACACATGCATTCACGTTTGTTCTTCGGTCAAAATGTGGCATATACATAAGCGACAATAAACTTGCTTGGTCTAGTCCTCTTGCCAATTCCATTGGAACTAGGGGCTTCGGGCTATGTGGTGTATCTTGTAAAACAACCATGTAGTTCTTCATGTCCAATTCTGGAAATTTTTGTATTTCGTGATCGACAAAGGTCAACTTCTTAAGGTTTAGAAGTATGTTGTGCGATACCCAAACTCATTTCGGCACAGTTGGTGCTACCGGTGGGTACTATGCATTCTTTGGAACTCTAATTTTTAGTGCATCATCTTATCTTGGTGGAATATATGGTGGAAGCATAGTCGCAGACCCTAGTTCTTCCTCCTCCTCCTCTTGTGGTCGTGGTGGTGGTGCTTTCTTCTTGCGATTTCCAGAGCGCTTCCCCATTGAAGATCTAGGTGGGTTTGGTCGTAGCCTTATTGTAGGTATCAATGGGATTTTTTCAGCTTCTTCTGCATCCATGGCTTGTGGTGGAACATGTCCAGCAATGTCTCCCATAATAAGGGTGGGTGATGCGGTCATGACACCAAATTTTGCAATTGTACTGGTATTGGAAATTGAACTAACCATGTTGTGTGGAAAAATCACTTCGGCTCTTGCACTTGCAGAAAACATTCTCTCTCTAGAATGCAGAAAAATGAACTGAAACTTGGGTGTAAATGGGGATAACGTCTAGTCTCTCATTCTATTAGTCCTCCACATGAGTGAGCAATTAATGGAAAGGTAGTTGTCTTTTCCGTCAAATCGAATGATCATTTGAATGAGCATTAGGAAACTTATATGCATGTTTTCACTCGCTTGTTACATTAATTGTAGTTTTTGTGCAATAAAGATGAAAGTGACCAAAAAGCACATTGCCAAATTCTCTGAGGCCTTCAAATTAATTATGGCCAACTGTCATTTCTGCGACTTGAGTTTAACTTGCGACAACAATGCTCTTTCGTCAACCTTTATTCAGCCTTCGACATTTTCCTTTTATTGCGATAGACAGATTGTCTTCGCAATAATTTCTCCACTTGTGATAAACAAAGAGTCTATGATAGTTTTCGTCTTTCTGCAACATACTAGCAGTCTGGGACACTTTTTGTTTCTTCTTGCGACAACTCGTATCCTACGATAAAATGATTTTTTATTTATTTTTAATTATATATATGTGTGTGTGTGTGTGTGTGTGTGTGTGTGTGTGTGTGTTTCTTCTTGCGACAACTCGTATCCTACGATCAAATGATTTTTTATTTTTTTAATTAATTNTCTTCTTGCGACAACTCGTATCCTACGATCAAATGATTTTTTATTTTTTTAATTAATTAATTATATATATATATATATATATATATTACTCTAGTCGTCCAAGTCGCGACTATCTTGATAAGGATTTAACCGACTTCCATTCACCAATCCTCTGACAGGTGTTCCATCCAATTTTTTCAATTGCACTGATCCTCCGTCTGTGATATGTGCTGCAATATACGGTCCTGGCCAGTGTGTTTTTAGCCTGCCTGGATCCTTTAAAAATTTACTATCATACAAAAGAACAAGTCCTTCGACCTGAAATTCCTTGTTCTTGATGTGGTGATCATGCCACACTTTATCTCATTCTTTCTCAATCGTTTGATGATATCTTGCAAAAAAATGATCTTTTTCCAACTTTATCAGCTGCGACAGTATTTCCTTGATAGTACCAACATCTGTCATCTTCATGATCACAGTAATCCTTAGGCTAGGTATAATGCATTCCATCAGCATCACAACTTCTTGTCCATACACCAAGCGAAATGTATTTCGACATGTCAACTTATTACAGGTTGTGCGAGATGCCCATAGTACTGCGGAAATTTTCGGATCCCAGTCATCTATTTGGATGTTGCAAATCTTTGTCAATGCATTCTCCATAATTTTGTTAAATTCTTCGATAACACCATTCGCTTAAGGGTGATATGACATTGTCTTGATCTATAATTCTTTTGTCAATTCCTTAATCAATTGATTGACAAAGTGTGTGCCTTAGTTGCTTATTAGAATTTTTGGGCATCCAAATATAGTCACAGCATTTTCAAACAAAAATATTAGTAGCAGTTGCACCAGTACAATCTTTTACTAGCGCTGCTTTGGCTCATTTTGTCAGGTAGTCGGTTGCAGTAATTATATATCCTGAACCTGTATGCTTCCTTGTTGGACTAATAGGACCCACAAAATCAACGACCTATTTGTCAAATGCCTGCAAAGTTATTTGGGGTACTAATGGCATTTCATCTCGTCGAGATGAATTTCTAGTTCTTTGACAAACATCACAACTGTAAAAGTATTCTCAGGCATCCGCATGCATGGTGGGACACCATAATCCTGCTTGCAATATCTTTTGCATTGTATCTTTTCCAATAAAATGGCTGCAATATCTTTTGCATTGTATCTTTTCCAATAAAATGGCTTCCTGCGACGCTAGCATGTGCTTCATTTAGTATCATTAGTCGCTCATGTTCCAAGATGTAGCGATGAAGAATCTCATCTGGGCCCATTTTATATAATTGTCCAGCGATCAACTGGAAGTATGCAGCTCGCACGACTAACTGCTTCTTCTGTGCAGTAGTAAATTTAGTTGGTGCATATTCCATCCTAAAAAAATGTATGATGTTTCTTTAATGATCATCAAACATTGTGATCACAAATAGTTGTGCATCAGGGAGACTGTCATCGAGGTTACCAGGTTTTTCGCCACTTTCAATCCTCGATAGATGGTCTGGTCCCGAATTCAGTTGACCCGATTTAACAATGACTTCAAAGTCAAATTCCTGAAAAAGGAGAATCCACCATCAAATATTTCCCCCAACACTGGATTAGTTTTGACAACGAAACCATTTGTTGGTGTTTCTCCCTTTGACCCAGGTTCATACCCTTATTTGTCTGTAAACAAATCCCAATATATTGTCCTGATAGAGTAGGGCTAAGTCAACAGCACTTGCGACACGTATGCAGTCTCACTCGAGATATCTCTTATGGGTAACTGCTAGAACCAGGTTTTTGCAGTTGTGTGGGTATTTTCTCTTCCTTGGAACCTTATTAGCTTTCTTGATCAAAGCCAGTGGTTATATTATTTACTCTTATTATGTGCATTCAAGATATTACTCTAATTATCTGTCGACAGAGATTACAATAGTTAATATACTTCCTTATTAGCAATTCCAACTAACAACGGTGCAACATATGCATATAAAGACTCACTCATAAGCAAATGCACATACATGTATTCACAAGATACATTCATTCGACATAAGAATATTCATCAAATATACACATAGACAACATTTACGTGGAAACCCATCCAGGAAAAACCACAAAGGTGCTCTTCATCTCGCATGATAAATATATGGCACTTTTTCATCTATGCACTCATCTTGCAGACTCTGTTCTAGATCTTCTCTACAAAATATACAGACTTATCTCTCCTCTCTTCCTCTCCAATCTCATATCTTTGAAGTTTTCCTCTCCTTAACTCTAGTGTTGATCCGCACACAGCATGGATTGACTATTTCTTCTCTAGAACTCTACAACTCTACAAACAGGCAACGGACAAAAATGACTAAAACATTCCAACCGAGAGTGTATCTATCTAAGTGTGTCTGAGTGCATATGAGTGCAACCCACACAAAACTTGGGCTCTCCCTCTTAGTAGACTCTTACACGTCATAGTCAACCAAATTCATTATGTTATTCGACAGGTTGTCATTCCTACTCTCGTACATTCAATTACAACTGTCAGTAGGCACTATCGACCCAAAATAAAAATATGCTTTATTCCCTAAAGCATGCATTATATTAATTGACTTCTTACCCACGTTTTCTTGGGTTGTCCATTTCAACCGTTGCACGGCTTCTTCTATCATGGTTCATTCTATCGTGACTGATCTCGTTGCAACTTGCCTTCTGTCATAGACTCTTACCTCATGGTTGCTTCTGTCACAACTTTCCTTCTAAAACTACTTCTTCTGTCATAGCTCTTTCTCCCATAGGTGCTTTCATTGCAACTTCTCCTCTGTCACAACTTCCTTTATAATGTGACCGGAATATTCATACTCTTGAGCATAATTATAGCTGAATTCTACCTATCTTTTCCTAGGGCCAACATCTTATCCTGAGTGGATGTATCCATTTATGTTAGTGACTGGTTTAGCAATCATAGTCACTATTTATGTTTGTGATTGATAAACCTAGTTGTGTGTAGGATTATCCCCAGTGCATGTATCCATTAATGTGAGTGACTTGTTAAATTATTGAACCCTTGATCTACATGCAAATGAGAGCAATTGAAAGGTAGAATTATGCAGTGGAATATCAAGAACAATGTACACTAAACAAGATAAATTTGAGACACATATGATAAGAATTGAATAGTTAATTGCAACATTAATCTTAATTATTCCCGGCGTTATGCAATAGTGTTACAATAAGGAGAATTTGAATCATGTGGATAAGATTCGAATGTACCAAATAAACCTGATTGACTGGCTAATTAGGAGTGTCTAAATCACTGCATGGGAGCCACTAGTCCAACTCCTGATATCTAAATCAGTCTGACAATTAGTTAAACTAGTTAAACTAGTTAAAATGATGAGGTAGGTGGAAAAAGTCGCCACTTCCCCATGCAAACATGCAAAACTAGTGCTAGAATAACTAAGAGTGATCTAGTTGAATGTAATTAAAGGTTGACTAAGCATAATTGACTGCCTACCACAACCAACCGATGGAGGCTACTGATGGCACTCAAAGTGGCTCCTATAATGTAGGAAATGGCCTCAGAGGCACTTAAACTCATGCATGAACATGTATTAAGTGGCAGTTAACCTATATATGTGTTCCCCATACTCTAGTATAGTAATAATGTCTCCCTATGCTAGACAAGATGATCAATAGACTATATATGGACAAGGGACGGTTATATAATCCTAACAACCCCCCTTAATCTTGACTTGGACAACTTTGGGCCTTGAAAACTAGGACAAAGTCCCCATACAATCTAATGAAAAATAAATATGCTTAATAAACTAAGGAAAATGGGGAAAACCCATGGGAAAACATCATGGGAAACCGCCCCCTAAAAATAAGCAGGAACATGAACTATGAATCAATCCTTTACGTCGATAAGAGATATGGGAAAGACAAATCTCTTTTCTGTGAGGGACTTGGTGAATATATATGCAATATACTCCTTTGTAGGATAATAATGCAATGTGATAGTTTTGCCATGCACTAGTTCCCGAATATAATGCATGTGAACCTCAATGTGCTTCGTCCTCTAATTCTGAACTGGATCACTGGATATCTTTATGGTAATGACCTGGTTGTCACAATAGATGTCCACTAAAGGTGAATTGTGAATCTCAAATTCTGTTAAGATGCCATGTAGCCAAACTGCCTGAATAACTGCATTTACAACTCCCCTATACTCTGCTTTTGTCGAAGAGAGTGCAAGTGCTGCTCGCTTCTTGCTGGACTAACAAATTGGACCAGATCCCAACATAAACACAAATCTTGAAGTGGATTTTCTATCATTCCCATCTCTAACACAGTCTAAATCTATGAATCGTATGAGATCAATTTGTACACCAGCTACGTAATGGATCACATAATCTCTAATACCCTGCACATAGTGCAAGATACGCTTTGTTGCCTTCTAGTTCAGCTCATGTGGCTCCTGCATGTACCTGGAACCAGCACTCAGCACTCATATCATATGATATATCTATTCTCGAATGTGTGAGGTATAGAAGGCTCGCAATGAGTTGTCTGAAAAGAGTGTTGTCTACCAATGGTGTAGAGCCACCTTCTTCTAGCCCGATTTTAGATAGAAAGGGAAAAGAGGCTGCCTTACAGTCTTCCATGTGGAATCTTTTGAGCATGTCTAATGAGTATCTGGACTGTGAGATCATGTTTCCTGAAGTCTTTTGTCTTACTTCGAGACTAATGAACTATCTTAATGGTCCTAGATTAGTCATAGCGAATGATTTGTTCAGAGCTGACTTGATGCTTCTCAATCCAACAATAGAGCTGCTAGTAATGAGCAAGTCATCCACATATAGCACAATCAATAGCAAAGATCCCTCTTTCTTCTGCATGTAAACATTGCAATCTGATTTGCATCTTTTAAATCTCTGTGACATGAAGAAGGCATCCATTTTGGAATACCATGCCCCGGGGGCTTGTTTGAGCCCATAGAGTGATTTCCTCAGGTTGAAAACTAAGGAAGGATCCTCAATGTACCCCTCAAGTTGTTTCATGTAAATCTCTTCCTTCAAGTCACCATGGAGGAAGGCACTTTTTACATCCATGTGATCTACCTCCCACCTTTTTGACGATACAAATGCCAAGACAAGCCTGATGGAGTCCATTCTTGCTACTGGAGCGAATGTCTCATTATAATCCAATCCTTGAACTTGTGAGTATCCTTTGGCCACCAACTGAGCCTTGTACTTGGTTGTGGTTCCATCAGAGGCTATCTTGGTCTTGTAGACCCATTCACACTGAACTAGTTTCCTTACTGGAGGTAAGGATACAAGTTCCCAAGTTTTGTTGTCTTGTAGCAAATCAAATTCTGCATCCATAGCTGCTTGTCATCTTGGATCATGACAATCTTCCTTGAATGTTTGAGGATCTAATCCCAACATCATGAAGCACCTATTAGGGAGAAGTGGATCTGTGTGGGACATTGCAACATACTCTTTCTGATAATGGAACCTCATTCTTCTCTTATCATCTGGATCCCCAGCAACATCCCCAGCTACTTTAATGAGCTGTTGAGCCCATTTAGGCTGTTGAGATGAAGTGGATGTTGTATCTAGATCTAGATCTTCTTGAGATGTAAACTGAATATCAAAATAATGATGATCTTCCTCTTCTTCTGAATCTGAATCTGAAATGTTGGACGATAAATTTGTATCTGTAATTGGATGTAAAGGAGTTTTAATACCTTCATCTGCTTCAAATGGAAGCTGTGTTTGTACTGGATCTGAGCATGGCATGAAATGTGAGAATGCATATGCCTTAGAGGCATGGTATGCAACACCTTTTGCTATAATATTCCCAGTTGATATATCTGATATCTCTTCCGAGTCAAGGCCAAATACCACTTGCTTTGGTGAGCCAATGTGAGTCATCTGGTATACAGATAACAAATTTGCTTCAAGAGAGGGCACATAGAGTACATTTATGAACTCTCCATGTTGGATTTTAATAGAACCTCTTCATATTGCTGGGATATGAGAGTCATCACCCATATGAATTATAGGTCCTTCTGTGATATTAAGAGTGGTGAAGGATTTCCTGGAGGCAACCATGTGGTTGGATGCTCCAGAATCTATCAAGTAAGCCTTCGACCGAGTGAAGCCTTCCTTGAAGGCATGGCACCTCTCATGATCTTTTGTCAGTTTTCCGACATCATACTTCTTTACTCTTTGTGAAAGAGCAATATTGTTCTATTCAAGGAGGGTTGACAACTGGTCGGCTGTCTTCTTCATGCACTGTATTTCTGGATGAAAGCCTCTCATAAAGTATGGACAATAAGCCTTCTCGAAATTCTTATTTTTATTGGAACCCGAGGATCCTTTGGAAGATATATGATTCTCCTTTTGGCTTCAAATCAGTGGCTTTGGGCTCCTTCCCTTTGTGCTTCCCTCTGGCTTGCGCATTGTTTGATTCTGACATTAAGAGTGCTTGATTCTTGGAGGTTTTAATTACTCCCATTTGAACCAATTTATCTTGATCTTGTATTAAGGACCGAACAAAAGCATCGAGAGAAGGCATCTTCCCATTGGGGATGGAAGCTCTTTCGGAATTGAATGCATCCTACAAATACTCAGTACTCATATCCAAGCTTGATAAGTACAGACAACACAAGCTGCTCATATTTCCTCTCTAATCCACATTGTTTGCATTGCAGTACTAGTGACTGGTACTTTGTGAAGAATGGTTGAATATATTTGAAACTGCTATGCTATAGAGTTATGAGCTCATTCTCCAATATGTTCCCTCGAAGCTCATCTTGTTTGCTAAACAAAGATTCAAAATTTTCCCAAGCTTCCTTCGGAATCCAATGTTCCTCAAGATGGAACAAAAGATACTGAGATATATGAGTGCACATGAAGCTGAAGGCCTCATCAAGCCGATTCGAAAATTTGTTCTTCTCAACATATTGTTGGGGAGCAGTTTCTCTGCCCATTATCATCCTATACAGACCAAGCTTGTGCAAGGCTACCTTCATATCTGCCGTCCAATCAGAGTAGTTGAAGGGTGTAAGGATTCGGGGTACGCGAGTTGAAGAATCCATCTTTCTATATGTTGAACCAGTCAATTACTCAAGAATATAAATAGGAACCTAAAAATAACACTGCAAAAACCAATTTAATTCCTAATCATGTCATTTTCAAGCCTTTCCACCTCCACATGTACAATTTCTTAGATTCCATCACACCTAGATAAACTTCTCTGAACAAGATTTCAGAGGGATTAAGGCTATCATTCCATAATTTATGTGGAAACTTAGTTGCTTCTGGTGTACAATGGAGATCATACAAGACTTGCTGCTATCCTGAACAAGGCTCTGATACCATGTTAAATTATTGAACCATTGATCTATAAAAAAATGAGAGCAATTGAAAGGTATAATTGTGCAGTGGAAAATCAAGAACAATGTACATTAAACAAGACTAATTTGAGACAAATATTCTAAGATTTGATCAGTTAATTACAACATTAATCTTCATTATTCCTAGCAATATACAACAGTGTTACAATCATGATAATTTGAATAATGTGGATAAGATTTGAATCTACCAACCAAACCTGACTGACTGGCTAACTAGGAGTGTTTAAATCACTACATATGATCCACTAGTCTAACTCCTGATATCTAAATCAGTCCAACAACCAGTTAAACTGATGAGGTAGGTGGAAAAAGGTGCCACTTCCCCATGCAACCATGGAAAACTGGTGCTAAACTAACTAAGAGTAATATAACTGAATGTAACGGAAGGTTGACTCAGCATAACTGACTACCTACCACAACCATATGATGGAGGCTGCTGGTGGCAATTAGAGTGGCTCCTATAATTGGAGGGAATGGTTTCAGAGGCACTTAAACTAATGCATGAACATACAGTAAGTGGTAGTTAACCTCTATATGTGTTCCCCATACTCTAGTACAGTAATAATGTATCCCTATCCTAAACAATATGATCAATAGACTTATATGGACAAGGGAGGATTATATAATCCTAACATGACTGGTTCCACAATCATAGTCTTTATTTCTCTGTAGGATTAACAAACCCAGTAGAGAGATGGTTTATTCGGAGTGTGTTTATGCATTGTTGTAGGTGGGCCTAGGTGTAGATCTCCTTAGTGGATAACATTGTCTAGCTCGGGAGTGGTCTCTAAGTTGAAATAATATGAGTTGGATAGAGACCTACAGTTAGGTGGAACGTTGACCTCACATAGCTAGTTTCTTAGGTGATTTTCCATTGGAAAGATAAGTGTCCTATTGTTTATGAATGCTCAGAGTTGCTATGTGATGAATGGTTATTTATTCATGTGGAATTGAATGAAATGATAGTTGGAATTGTTCAATAGAATGTATGTTCATAACCTGGAAATGAGTTTGTTATTGTGAATGATTTTATTTGTTATTATCCCAGTGATGCATAGGTTAGTATGGATCAATATAAGCGCCAACGAAAATGCCCCCAACCCGTCGGAATCCGACAGATCAATCTTCGTTGAAATTGCAATTTGGAGCGTTTAGATCGCAATTTGGGCGATCTGGGTAGTTTTAAAATCGACCATTTAGTTTATGACGTGAAATTACAATTATTGAAATTGCAAAATTGCTAAAATAACAATTTCCATAAACAATTTTGACTAGTTTTTATCACAAATTCACCGGAAAAGCGAGGTGTCTTAGTTGTCTTTTATCCTACTCGGGTTAGTATATGCATGGATTGCACTAGTAACTCATTGTATTGTCTAATGTGCATGTTAGTTTCCTTTGTACATGTTTCCTAAGTTCTTTAAAGTCATAACAGGGATATTAGAAGCTTTCATTCATGCCTTATTAATGTTTTTATAGGGCTCAGTGGTATCGCTTGAATCATAATCATTATGGCTATATCTCCATGGTTGAAATAGCAGGGTTAGTGTCTGAGGCTAGGAAATGAATTTTGTCTAAGTGTTGAACAGAGGGTTGTTTGTCGATGTCTTGATGTGTTGATGTTGATGTGCTAATACAAGGAATGAAAGGTTGTTATGAAAGGGATTTTGTGTTGATGCTGACGTGCCGACACTGGAGTACCAAAGGAGAAAGGCGGGGTTTGAAACTACGTAGTAGCATAGTGGTGGTGTCCTGACTCCTGACCTCTGATTCGGTGGGTAGTAGCGATGTGGGTATGAATTAACTATAATTTCAATGCCGATATATGCATTGAAGAAGTCATGGAGGGTTGACATTCAACGGTGCCGACTTTAGAATCCTAATGTCAAAATCATCAGAGTCGGCTAGTCAGGGTGATTTTATCAAGGACCTATTTGTGGTTCTGAATTTTGACTCCTGATGCATGGAAGGGAGTAGTCAAAGTCAGAAGGTTGGGGGTTATTTGTTAAGATTTGTTATGTGATTTTGGTTTTCGACAACAGAACAATAAAAAACTCTTGGAAAAGTTGTGAATTGAATTTGACAGTCGTGATCGTTTATAATCGCCAGATTGATTTATTAGACCAATTTGATGACCGATTAACCAAGATTAACAATTAGTTAGGCATTCTAGCCTAGGTATGTCTACATTTTTGCATCGTTGGTATTGCCTAGGTGAAATTTGGGAGCTAGGTTTTGTATAATACTTCCTCCAATGATTGTTGGTTAAGAGGGAAATGATGAAATGGTATTGAAGCAAGAATATATGAAGAAGAGTAGTTTGGATGAGTTCCCTAACGCCTAAAAAAGACACCAAGGTGGTTGGGGACATGACAACATGCCTTCTGGTGATGTCCTCGTGAATTTGACGAAAGTGGTCTCGTGAAATACTTTTTTTATTCATTTTATTGCCTAACAAAACCCCTTGTCTATGAATATTTTCATATGATAGCCTTGCATGAAGATGATATCCCTTGGCCGATGTGTAAAAAAAACATTTTACAAGTGCACCATTTACCTTATGATTATTCAAACTTCAAGTGGTATCGTGGTATCGGTACAAAATAGTCACCAAATTTTGGAAAATTCACACTATTATCCCTAAATGCATGCTTGTATGAAGCATGCATGTGAAAACTACCATGTAATAATATTGTTCTAACAACAAAATAAGAAGCATAAAAATACATTGACAAATTTTATAGGAATTTCCTTTTTCTTTATACAAAATTGTCGAAACTCCAATTTTCCCACTTAGGGGCAACTTCAAATAATATTATTTAGAAAAATTGATATAATAAATAAATAATTAAATAAGAGGAATCATATATAATAAAAAAGGAAATTAATATTAAGAATTTTTTATGGAATAACATAGTGTGGGGTGAATATTAATCCCCAAATTTGGAATAATGATAAAAAATAATTATGCATGGGATTACGTGTATGGGATTAGGTGTTAAATTGGAAAAAAGTATATCAGTAAGTGGAAGATCACATAGGTTGTGGAGGGGAAAAGGGAATGGCATGGGGACATGCCACCAAATATTTTCCTAGATTTGGCATTAAATTGTAAGTATTTGCTTTAGCTTGAATATTGTTGAGGTTGAAGTTAATTATGATAGTGGTTGTCATCTCACACAACTTGGGCATCTCAGGGAGAAGATTTTTTCCATGAGTGAGGCTAGGAGGAAACCAATTGTGATTTAGTGAGTTGGATAGGTAAGAAGCTTGCAGATTGAAGAACTTAATTAGCCACTGGAAACAATCTTGATTAGGTATGCTGGTAAATTAATTTTTTAGAATAATGGTAATTGTTCTTACAGAGTTGGCTTAAAATTCTATTCCCAAATGACTATTGGGTAGATGTTTCTGTATACTTAGTTAGTTGTAATAGAATTCGTGATTATTGTTGATATTTTATTTAACAATGGAAGAGCCAACATGTGGAATGCAGGTAGCATTGCAATGATTGATGTTGGTAAACAAAAATATAATTATAATAAAAAAGAAGAAATTATGGAGATGTTGGGAAAGGAGTAAATGCTATCTAGTTAATTGAAGAAAATGGTTATGGCCGATTTGTCCTTCGAGGAGAAGATAGTTGAAGTTTATTGTAAAATTGTAAGATGTGAGTCCTTTTTTTCTTTGGAAATCCTTAATAATTTCTCTTGAATCTTGAAATTCGCAAATGGAAGAGACTTTTATGATTTGTGATTGTTCGTGTTAGGCTTAGGTTTGGTTTGTAAACAATGAAAAATTTCGAAAAAATTGCAAAGTTGTAGATAACAAGTAGTTCTTGTCCTGCACTATTTTCCCATAATTTTTAATGTTAATTTATATTTTTTTTAAATTAAGAAAATCAGTGAAGCACTGGAACGAGAAGTCGGAGCGTTAAGCCCCACTATGAGGGTCTTAACACAATCAATGATTTTTTTTCTTTTAATGTGTATGTTTTCGTCTGTACTTATGTGGGTTCTCTTTCGTTTTCAAAATAGGTGAACCAATCAAATGTTACAAAGAAAACAAGAGACCTATTTTTTTTAGAAATTTGACATAATATAAGAGAAAATTGTCTTTCTCAATAAAATATATATTTGGAATCTGCACACGGATCTCTATAAGTGTGTGCAATTTCATTAGTAACATACATGCATAACATATGTAGATTTGAGATTCAAAAACAAGGAAATGAAAAAATAGATGTGTTTTCTAATTTATAAGTCGATTTTACAGGTTTAACAATCTGAACTTGAAACCAAAGTAGACAACTCATCCACCACGTAGATGGAAAAACTAATTTGCTCCATTTTTAAAAATTAAAAGCATTCACGCATGTGTGTTAATAAATGCATTTGCATTATATTTCCTTATTCTTTTGCAAGTTAATCTTTTATGTCTAGGAACCCTATCTTGAAATGGTTCATATCCTCACACACTTGTGTGATTTATCACCTAGATGCCAACATTTAATGTGCTTGTAGGTGAGATAAATGAACAAATCCATCTATAATATTGATAGGGAAATATAAATGATTTCCCACTCTTGTTCCATTAAATGAGTGGAGGGATTTTGATGGTAGACTTTTTCCTCCTTTGAGTGTGTTGCCTAATATTCCCATTGAGTTAGATGGTAATATTGCTTTAATGAATGTTTCTATCATTACCATAGCAGTGTAGCTCTTGGGTCTATACACCCATCTGGATGATTTCCTTGTTTGTACGGGAGCATGTCTTAGATAAGTGAAATTGACCATTCCTATAACCCCATGAATATTTTGGAAGATGGGCCCTCGTAATAATTAAATATGGTGTCAAGGCCTATTTATATTTCACACCCCACCCCTCTCTCTCCCTCCCACTAGTTCATAGTATACCCTTCCCACAATATTCTTGTCCATACCTCCCACCCTACCCATTATATCTCTCCCTCTCATAATCTATCCCT
>LPNX010070202.1:439794-534729 GCA_001517045.1 Pseudotsuga menziesii | reverse complement strand
GTTCTTCGGAACAAGTCTCGTCCTTCTTTTCTTGTAGGAGGTTGTGCAGGACCTTTCCTACAATTCAAATGCACCAGTTGCATGGTTAGAACTATTTCATGAAACATATGCATAACGACAAATTCTTATGCATCATGCAGCTATTTAGCCAATACAACATTCAACCATATCTCACAGAAACTTTCTAGATGTCTTCCATCTCTACCATGACATCATTGAGATTGTGCACTAATCCAATATGTCAACAAATAGGTTTCATTCTAGATAAGTAACAATGGAGATTTGTATAGAACCATGAGCTACTTACCCATCACATGCATGCAACCAACACATCAATTGAATATAATCAAATGCATAACAAAACAATATCATTAAATGGCAATTGAATAGTTATCTTTTGTTTATTTCGTGGGTAGACTCCTTGATCATTTTGCTTCATCATCTTCTTCATCCATGAAATCATCATTTCTTATCCAAATGATAAGATGGATAAGAGGTTCATCAAGAATTGAGTTCTTCATATTCCTCATCGCTTGAGGGATCTTATTTGAATGGTGAGAGCTTGATCTTCAATTTGCTCCCATCTTTCTTCTTCTCTTCTTATTAGTCGAGCTGAAAGTAATCACTTACTTCTGGCATACATTCTTCTTCTACCGCTTCAAGTTGTTATGCATTCTAGATCTTCACATTCTTCAACTGTTTTCTCAAAGCCATCTTCTGATTTAAGTTCCTATCTTCAAATAGCTTGATCAAGGAATCAAACATCTTCGGTGTCTTTAGGGAAGACACTTGTGGTATAAGTTGATTCATGATTGAACCAACAATGATCTTCTTGGCCTTGATCAAGTTCTTCTTGTGTAACGCTTTGAGCCTCATCTTCGTATGGAATTGGAACCTCTCTACTCATGTAGGTGTCCAATTCATTTTCTTCAGAGAGATCAAATACTTCCATGCTTGGAAGTTGTCAACTGATGTGATATATCACTTTGAAATGAGAATCTCAAATGCAAATAGCAAAAGATTAGATCTTACCGATTTGAGGTGTCCGTCCTGCTTCCGGAGCTGGCTGATCTAGGGTTTGTCAGAGAAAACCTAATTTTCAAAACTTAGAATCTTTTAGATCTGATTGGATATAAAGATATATCTCTTCAAATGGAGCTGTCCAATGTACTCCTTTTCTGAAACCAGTGGAGGGAAGCTCCCGGATAAGGAAGCCCTAGTTTTCCAATTTCTTCTGCAGAAATGCCTGTTACTGTTTATGTGATATATCCGAAATTAATGCTCCTCTGTGTCTAAAATTTCTCACTGAGGTAACCTCGCATGTCCCTGATCCAACACAATAGGTTTCATCAGAATTTGTTTCACCAATTGTAATTTATGATCATTTTCCCAAGGTGACCTGTTGCAGGACTGTTCAGAACAATGAAGTTGTACAGAAGGCCACGTGTCATTGGTTCATCTTCAGGTTCTGAAATTTTTACCACAGAAATTAAAGTCTATTATATTTCTAGAACATCTTCAGGAATTCCATTTGGACCTCTGTATCCCACGCTACAACAATTCTCCCCAGGTGTCTTGTTTAGGGATGAATTCTAGAAGACGCTGGAACCCTAACTTGGAGGGATCATATCTCCCAGAGTATAGAGAATATGAGGCTGAATTTTGGACACAGTGTAAATTAGGATTTTATCTTCTGCCTCTGAAATTTTAAACTCCTGAGGCTTCTCCAATCGCAGGATATAGCGAATGTACCAAAACTTAGTAGTTTTAGTATTTAGGGTTTTTCCAGATCGGGGTCAAACTAGGGTTTGACTTTCCTGGAGTTTCACCCAACCAAATTTCTTGATCTAGGTCTCTAAACTTCTATTTTGATGAGGAGAACAATCCTATGTTTGGATCACTCAAAAATTCTTCTTCTGTAGAAAGCCCTAATTTTCCGCACCAAAACTGAAAATGCTCGGAATCAAAGTCTGCTTCGACAGAAAGATGCGCCCTTCAATGGAGAGTCAGTCTAGCCTTCTTTTGTTGATCGATCATGGATAGAGACCCAAAAAATAAGAATCCCTATATTCTTTAGCTGCGCAATGTCTTCTTTCAGGGTGGCTCTGATACCATGTTAAATTTTCATATGCTAAGCTAGATCATTAGTATTTCATTTCGATTTCATAACAAAAGCATATAAACAGGATCACTGAAAGATAGACAAGCACAACCATACAAAAGGAGAACACAAATATTTATCTTGGGGAAAACCCAGCAAAAGCTTCCTCAATATAGATGCCCCAAAAGATAAAAGATAAAACCAACAAGGAGATCAAAGCCTGATCCTCCTCCTTCTCCAGCTACTTCTCTTCTCCACTAATGCGCTACACAAGTGAGAGTGTGCGTGTCTCAAATGAGGAGCACCACACCTCTATTTATATTCATCCGTTCACTTGAATTAACTCATCCGACATGTAGGCTCGAGTTAATCATGTAGGCTCGAGTTACACATGTAGGCTCAAGTAACCACACTAGGGTGCTAATGACCCACCTTTACAAATAGAGGGGACAACCTCATGACTCTTATTAGTTCTTCCGATTAGAAGCATCGGGGTACAAGATGATACAAGTGGTTCTCCCGGTAGGACAATCGGGGACCACAAAAGATACATATAGAATATTCTTCGAAGTTACAATATTTCAACACATCATGTGTCCAAGGCTAACAAAATATTATGGGAAATATTGTCTATATGGAACATGATTTAGGTGCAATGGATTTGCTTTATTGAGTTTATCCATCAATGAAAGCAAGGAGAAATTTTTTGGAGTGTGACAGTAGATATGCAGAGATTCAGGTATGTTACGTATGAACTAGACAATGATAAACAAAGAAAAAAGAATGCATTGGTGAAGTCTCGGGTAAGTGAAGATAGTCTTGTTTCATATTGATCCTTCAAAATTTCATATATATTTTAAAGTTCACATTGCAATTATCTTTTTATCTTTGTGTCAACAAGTATGAGTATGTGATTTCATGAAGGATTTTTTTGTTAAAAAAGAATAATCCGTTCAACACATGTGCATGTAGTGTGATGGAGGGATAACCAATTTCGAATATGTAGAGACATATTTCGTGTAGATATTATATTGTTAGTTGTGGATCTCACTAAGAGCTACACCGTTCAACCACAAAATGAGATCCAAAGCCAATATTATCATTCGTATCAAGTTAGCATAATGGTAAATATCATATATAGGAATGGACTAGACAACAACAAAGGTAGGATAATAGTTGTGAAAGAGACAAACTTCTAAATAAGTGATGATAGGTTCCATGACCTACATCATATACACACTTCTTTCAAATGTTTTATGATAATTTGAAGGAAAGAAATATATCAACATTGGATGTGGTTAGATGGTTGTGCAGGTCAATTAAAAAATGCTTGTGTATTCCAACGGTCGAGTCTTTTGCACAAAACATATGATGTGAAACATATTCAAAACTTTTTTGAGACTAGGCATGGGAAAGATTAGCATTATGGGATTGGTGCATGCATCAAAGTTGCACTAAAAAGGGAGGAGATGAAGTTTAGAACAAATCGTCATATCCAAGATGCAAAATCTATAGTTCATTGATGCTCTATAGTAATGTCAGGTAGTGCAAAAGAGTACTGGAGTTTAATAGGGACAAGACATGTACTGAGAAATTTATGGGAAGTGGTAAAAATACACCGTTCATGTTCATATAATTGCAAAATAGTACAAGGAACTCATAGATTTCTTTCAATTCAAAGCTGAAACAACCCTTTATTCAAAGTATGGATGTGAAAACTGGCTTTCTTTTGTGGAAATTATAGCAGCGACAAATGGGATGATTGTGAATCAAAAAATTGAGTTGATGAATGGAATCATGTATCACTTGTGGTTAACCTATGATTATTTTTTGAAACAACCAAATTAGAGGAGGTCAAATCATCTATTTCAACAGACTATGATCATATCTATGATATTATACAAACATGTATAGATATCTCACATTGTATCTAAGAATTTAATCTATTTTTTATTTAACTATGTTATCAAACTCTTGCATATTTCCATTTCACCATATATTGCATTTTCATTTGATGCATATATGTAATTATTTCTCCAAAAGGAAATGACAGGGGCACTAATTATTGGTTAGCACAATGCATACAAGGGAAGGAAACTCTTAATACAACTTTAACTGATGATGAAGGCAATGGTTTTCCAATTGTATCAATGGTTGTTAAGGGTGGATATCTAACATGGGATGAAAATTCAAGATTATGTATTCATGGATTACAGACCAAGTACAATGGTGCATCACTTTACAAACATGGTAATTGGTGCAAACATTTAATTGCAGATAATAACTAGACATATCTCGCACAGGGTATGCTACTTCCTACCTCAGTTATAGCACAATAGACTGATGGAGGCCATTAGAAACATAGAGGATCCAGATGATCTACTTGAATGAAGCCATGTAATTATGCATAAGAGGTAGAATGACATATGGATAGATTTATTCCAATGCATTCACATGGGAATAAAAAAATCGCCCCTCTATGTTCCCAAGTTATGTGAACCTTCATCTCATTTATTTCCCTTCTTGTGTCACATGGGGTTTGTATGATAATTGGTATGTCGACATGATGAGGTATGTTAATTAAGGCTTATGTTCGTTGATTAAATTCTAGTGAAAATTCAAATGTTTTATGTATGCAAATTCCTATTTTGAATGTAATGTATGAGGACACTAATTGTACCATCATTTTGCAGTCCAAGGTTCTAAACAGAATCTAGAGATAGCACATGAAGGAGAGAACAAGAATCCAATGTATTTAGACACCCCAACGACATGATCAAGAATGTGTATATCCTTAAGGGCTTGTATATGTTTTTGCAATAGATAGTATTCCATGATAATATAGCATATATGCCTTTTAACCACTATACCTTCCCATAAAAATAAGGCACATGTATGATACTATAGATTGGAAGCAATGAAACCTATAGATTGCCTAGTCTAATCACAAGTACAAGACATCAACTAACCATAAGTAAGTACATGCACTTTATACTTATTACAATATTGAACTCTCCAATTGCAACTAAACCCTAGCTAGGGCATCCACTCTCAAAAACAAACTTCCTTTCCATCCTATGGTTTGCATCCCACAAACCCCGTTTCTTCTTTTTTTCCATCAATCTAGGAACATTAGCTCTAGATAATGTACAATTCAATATTAGGAGTACATATGAAGGGAACAATAGCTCACACTCTTTCCATTACCCAACTTTCATGCAAGCCATCTACCTACTAAGGGAAAAGGCAATACCATTGCCTTTCATACAATGGAGTCACTATGATTAGATCTAGTTGGCTTCCTAATCCAATATACAAGTGAATATTGTTCTATATATTTGTGAATTATGACCAATATCCACATCTCCTTGTTGGATAAGGACCTCCATAAAAATTTGGTTGGAATTTTACCTATATCCACATCTTCTAATTGTATAAGAAGCTCCATAAACAATTGGTTGGAATTTATTTTAATGATTTTTTTAGCAATTCATCTTCCACACGATGTTGACCATCATTACAGTGCCAAGAGGCGTTCTACATTCCAATATAGGGGAAATGTTGTCTCATAATGTCTAACGTACATGAAAATGTTGGCTCAAAAAGAAAATCATGTCAACATAATTGGATATAATATATATTTTAAATAATCTAAGAATCGTAAATGTTTTTAAATATATGCATATGTTTGATCATATTGCTTAGATTGAATTTAGAGTAGAGTTGCATTCGCGGAAGAGAAATCGCACGATAAAAATTCAGTTTAACTTATTTTCATATTAAACTTGCATGGTAAATACTCAGTTTAACTTGTTTTCATATTAAACTTGCACGGTAAATACTTAGTTTAAACTATTTTCATATAAATACTTAGTTAAACTCCTTTTCATATAAATACTCAGTTAAAATTCTTTTCATGTAAAAATTGGAGCATAAACTTAAAGATTGTAAATCCATTAAAGCACAACTTCGATTTTTGTGATTTAAACTTTGAGAACAAAAATTGCAAGTTTTGCGTTTAACAAGACAAGAAAATTTGGATTAATGTTATTTTACATTACATTGCATGATAACATCGTGTAGAAATAAATGGTAATGAGAGTGATTGGAGAATATGTTTGTTTTGATAAATTTAGAATCACGCCTGACATGAATATGAACATGCATATTTATATTATAATTAATGTAAATTTATATTATAATTGATGTAAATTTATATTATAATTGATAATAAAAAAATAGTCCTAAGGTTGAGTGTAAGTCAATGATGGTTTATATATTTATATAGAAAACATAGTGGTTTTTTTTTTCCACACCGGAAAAAACAGTTTTATCTTTTATAAAACTGTGTCATAAAAGCGACACCACAAAAAATACATAAGTATCTGAGTTCAGTAAATAACATAAAGTCTGAACGGTTCCGTGATCATGGACAAATAGATAAAGCACTAACAGTGGCATAATATGGCAAAATAAATATAACACTAAGCCATATATAGGAAACGAGTCCATATAGCAAAAAACCAGTGATCTATCAGCTAAAATTTATAGAACCAAAGTATTTCATAGTGCCTTCCACCTGTTCTTCCCAAGAGATTTTTCCTGGTCCCATACTGATAGCCTTTTTGGATAGTTCATCCGCCAAAGTGTTGAACTCTCTGTACACATGTTGAAAAGTCACTAATCTGAAGTGTCCTATGAGATATTTCACCCGCAATAGCCAATGTTCTAGCTCCAGATATTGAATGGAGTGTTTTCGCAAGGTCCACTCAATAGTCACCAAAGAGTCACCTCGGACATGAAGCTCATGACAATTCTTATGTAAAGCAAAAAGTAGAAGTCCCCAAAGAGCCAACAGTTTAGATTTAGTATTGCCACTAACAACATCCATAAGCAGCATGTATGATAAAGATTCATTCACCTAAAGCACCATCCCAGTACCACATCTTCCCTCCTTGGTTGTTGCATCGAAATAACCAACCATCTCCATCCTTGTGTCAGGTGGAGACCGAAGTGGTCTGGTCACAGTAGCTTTCCCCCAAATATCATGTAAATGAGGAGATGTAATAACTCTATTGATGATGGATAGTTGTGATAGTGGCTGTTATACCAAAATCATGTCACCATAATGTGATAAGACCTTTGACATACCTACTTGCCCTGAATCCCACCACTTGGAGTGGAAACTCTTACCATTTTTTCAATCTTTCATAAAAATGCTTAGCACCGTGCTTTCCCCTTTTCCCATGAGCGGTACCTTGCTCGCACCGCCTATCCCTTGTTATCCACATGCGGTGCCACCACTTATGGCCCTTATTCCATAAGCATTTCTTACCTAAACTGCTCTGTCATAAGAGGAGAAACACGGTACCCTGGGTAAAATGGGAAAAAGAGAAGTTTCTAGAGGCTTCTAGATCATGAGCCTCATGTCCTCCTTTATCCCTGTCATTGTGGGTCAGTTGAGCTCGAGATCCCCATCATAGGATCTTAGAGGCCACCTCATCCACAAATATCTCAACCATCCCTATCCATTGAGCCTTATAAATACAAGCTCATGTTCATGGTTGAGGGGGAGAACCATTGAGGTATTGTTATGCTGTTGGATTGACCACTTAGCCCAAGCCATTGGAGAGTATAGAGAGTGAAGTTGGAGCTTATGGGGATGAAAGTTTTGGTTTCATGGAGATGCATGTCAACACTAAGGCTTAATTGGTTGTAAACTTCTCCATTTTATCTTAATGCAAAGCTGATTTCCATCCCACTTTACTGTTGTTGTTCGATTTCACATGTAAATGTTGTTGGATTCCTTAGTCACTGACATGGATTAGTAGGTTATATTTTGGTAGCTTTGATGTGTTTGCTTGTTTAATCTGATTGCAGGTACATAGGGTTACTATCGAAGCATCACATTCCAGGTATCTACGACGTCTAGGGAGGGTCTTCAACCTTTGTCATTCATTTTTTCTGGATATGAACCATTCAGACCAGTGGAACACCTTACAGTCCGCAGAAGGTGAAATATCCCTGCTAGCAAATTTGGCGACTCTGCTGGGGAAAGATATATGTATCAATTGATCTGATCTTCATTAGTTCTTCAACTCTTGTCTGAATCCAAGCTCCTTCTCCAACTCTCTTCAGCCAGATCTGCTATCTGACTCAGTGGATTTTGGTTTGAAACTTCCAGATCTATCTAGATCTGAATTATTCGGACCTTTTATGCTCCTTTTTATTCTCAATCTATCAGTTTTTATCTTGATCTGATCTTTTTCTAACTGGATCTGTCGTTCTCCTTGTGTTTTGGATATATTCAGGGAACCGCACATGCTCTGTTGGCAAGAAGAGGTGCCACCGCCTGAATCCAGTGAGCAAGAAGCCTTTCTGCCTCAAAACTGCCTGTCAGCAGCTTCACATGCGCAGTGCCAGGTAGGCCTTGTTCCAGACTTTGTATTTTGATTTCTGTGTGTTTTTGGCTTACTTTCTGCATTCAAAGAGAGTTTGTGTTTCTTGCATTAGATTTTACATTATTTTCTTTGCTTGAAACCTCTTGCTCTTTTATGTAGATATTATTCATTGGAATTGGAAATATACATTTCATTTTCATGTGTAGGCTTTGGTTTGTTTTGGACTTGGAATGCATGAGTGATCCATGTTGTTTTGAGTCTTTCTTTGCTTGGGGTGATTCTTGTTTCCTTTTGCATGCTGATTTTTTCAGTGCCTAGTAGGGAAGATTGGTTCTTCATTTCCTTGTCTGTTTCAAAGAGAAGTTTTAGTTTTCTCTCTCTTTTGCTTTATTCGCAACTATGTTGAACGATTTTCTTTTTGTTTTGTGCATGATTGTTCGAGACTCTAGATCTTACTTTCATTAAGAAGAAATATTTGTTTTCAGCTTTGCGTGCATTAGAGTTAGTTTTGTTTGGAAACGTTGGTGAAATCATCTTTCCATTAAGTTTTTATGCATCTTTTTCAAGCATGAAAAGATAGGAAACTTTTTTGGTTTATTTATGTTTGATGTTCTCTAGATCTCTTTCTTATTTGCTTTGAATATTGGTTGGGGTGCATTGATATTTCACTTTTTATTTGAAAAGGTAGAATTGCATTTGCATTTGGGTGTACATTTTTTGGAAGAAAAGTAAATCTCTCTCCCTCCTTTAGGTAGAATTTCATTGAAGAGGAAACCTTGCATTATCATATAGATCAGTGTTCATCTTCTTTAAATTCAAGTTTTCACTCCATGGTTCCACCTAAACGCACAAGATAAAATTAACGGTAGTACTAGGTTAAAACTTTTAGCAATTTGAGTGATAAGTTAGAGACGTGTTCGGGCATTGTTAAGCATAGGAGCTGTCATTACTTGTCCGCATTACATCCCGGGACTCACGCGGTTCTTCCACGTACCATCGGTATATCGAACGGACTTTCTCGTACCCTTGAGGTATATAGAAATGTACTTCACATACTCGCTTGTATATAGGAAGGCCCCTTGTGAACGATTATGCATTAGACATCACTACTATCAATTTGAGCTCCCACATACCTTATGTATATCGGGAGACCCCACTAGGATACCCTATCCATCTGAGTTATCCTTTTGGCCTGTCCTGTAAGATTCCTTACTCTTATCTAATCATTTCACATGTTTGCTTGTTGCTTTTAGTTTGAGTAGTACTTGCTTGTGCATGGTAGTTAGGGCGTTATTAGAGAGTTTAGAGATGGCATCCTCATCTGGGACTACCACTCAAGAGGTCCCTTTCCAAGGTGTACCTTTTGTTTTCCCTTCAAGTGAAAGTATTGGTTCTCCCTTTATTACCACTCTAAATCTTCCTGGGTTAACTATAGGATTACCTGTATGGCTGTTTAATCCGGTAATTCCTGTTACCCCTAATGTCTCAAATGTGACCTCTCCTCTGGGAGAGGATCGACCTCAAACTAATCCCGCTCCTTCTTCGTCGGTTGTTGTTTCACCCCTTTCTTCTTCTTCGCTTGAACAAATATCTATGGTTAGTAGTCATGTGGATAAGAAGAAGAAGAAAGGGAAGAGTAAGAAGAAGAAGGATAGGAAAGAGAAAAAGCAGCAACCATCTGCTCTTGATGGTGCCCGTTCTAAGAGAACAACCAAAAAGCCCAAGTTCCCTTGTAAGCTTTTCAAGGGGGACCACCTTCTTAAGGAGTGTTTCAGTCTCTCCCGTGTACAAGAAGAGTGGTCTAAAAGGTCCAAACCGTCTGTGTCATCAACCTTTGATTATCATGTTCCTGATACTCCCTCAACCAGTGACCCATTGCTTAAAGGTTGTAAGGGTAAAGTCTTGTATCCTTGTTTGATATTCAAGGCTATGCATTGTACTTTTCTTTGTCCAAGCATGGATGAAGCTTAGCGTTGGTTGGAAAATATTACTGATCATCAACAGGTGATTCCAACAAGTGATAGTAAGTTATCCCTCGATTCCTCGCTAGTTGACTAGGCGATCAATTCAGTTTCATCTATAATTGATCCCACTCTTCCTTTGGAGAGTGAAGTGGTTGAGTCAATGTCATTTCCACCCGATCCCGCTCTTTCATCAGAGAGTGTTAAGACTGAAGTAGTCTCTTTGACCAAATATTCGTCTTGTTCTTCTCTTCCAGTAGAGAATGAACTTAAACCTCCCAAAGTTTTTATGCTTCATTTTGATTGTTCTCGACAAGAGGAAATTTTGTCTATTTCGACAGAACCCTCTCCGAGTAGTGAGGTTGTTTCCTTTGACTGGAGTAACATAACAGAGGCTCGTCTTCATTTGAGTGTTCCTTTCCAGATAGTTGTGAATGTTACTGCTAGGCAGATACTTCACACTATTGTTGATGAAGGGGCTTATGTTAGTATTCTATCCTCAACTGCTTGACAAGCTTTAGGTTCTCCTCAGCTTGTGTCAGCCACCGATCAGATACTGGCTTTTAATCGCAGGCCTACTGCACTTTTAGGGACCCTTTCTTATTTTCCTATTACACTAGGAGGTAAAACTGTCTGCATTGATTTTATGGTGGTCCAAGGTCCTTTAGATTTTAATCTGCTCCTTGGACGTGATTATTTTTATGCCATGAAGGCTGGTGTGTCGACACTCTTTAGAGTTATGCATTTTCCCTATGATGGGAAGATTGTGACCATTTATTAGCTTTCCTTTGTTACACCTGACCATCGCATTACTCCTAGTAATTAGACTTCCCTCAATGTGCCGCATGTTCTTGTGGTTCCTTCCCCTTCTTCTAGTTAGATTCTTCCCATCATAGGTAAAATGGGGGGCATGGCTCTAGTCTATGGACATCATAATGGAGCTAAGCCGCTAGCTTTTATAAAATAGGGGCAACCTACCAACCTTTGGATATCATGTTGGGTAGGAGCCGGTTCTAGAGCATAGTTTACTTTTGGTTTCAAGCTCGTTAAAAATAAAACCACTCCTTAAGCATAGTTTACCCTTTTGGTTTCAAGCTTGCATGAAAATGAAACCATGTTGCGAGCATAGTTCCCATTATGTGTCAAGCTCATTAAAAAATGAAACAGATGCCTTTGAGCAAAGTTCCCATTCTGTGTCAAGCTCGTTAAAAAATGAAATGGATGCCTATGAGCAAAGTTCCCATTCTATGTCAAGCTTGTTAAAAAATGAAATGGATCTCCTCAAGCATAGTTTACCTTTTGGTTTCAAGCTTGCATAAAAATGAAACCACTCCTGAGCATAGTTCATTTTCTATTTCAAGCTCGTTAAAAAATGAAGTAGGATTTCTTAAGCATAGTTTACCTTTTGGTTTCAAGATTGCATAAAAATGAAACCATGTTCCAAGCAAAGTTACCTTCTGTTTCAAGCTTGTGTAAAAATGAAACAGATCCCCTTCCCTTGAGTCGAGTCTTCACTTTAGTGTTAGAAATTGAACCTTCTTTTCACCTTCCTGATTCTCGTTCTTCCTACCCCCTTGGTGAACATTTTCACATTAGTAACCAGGTTTTTAGGTTGGGTATGGAAGAAGAATCGTCAGACGAGACGAAGCTTGGGGGGCATGTTGAGACCCTAGCAAACATGCTAAGGGTAAGCTTCGCTAGAAATCATGCTGGGGGAAAGATTCCAACCTTTGTATATCATGTTAATGGGATTTTTCAAGCATAAGTTTACCGATTGGTTTCAAGCTTGCGTAAAAATGAAACCAATCCCTGAGCATTCTTTCAACTGATCTTCGAGCTCGTTAAAAACAGTAAAATGGTGTTGAGCTTAGTTTTCATTTTTCGCGCTCTGGTTAAACATGAAAAGTGGTTTGAGCTTAGTTTATTACTTTTTTCGTGCTTTGGATTCAAACATGAAAAAGGTTAATGGAGTCTTCTTTAAACTCTTTTCGGGTCCTTAAATACAAAAAGATTGTCGAGCGATCTTGGCTTTTTCACGCTCGTTAAAGCATTTGAAGAGTTGTCCTTTCGATGGTAGGTTATCTCTTTTTCGGTTCAAATGGGACTATTTATGAAAAATGAGCGCTCCATCTAATCATGACTGGAAGAGTTCTCTAAGGTATGATTTTACACTTTTTCGGGCCTTAGAGACTAAAGCATACGAAAAAGGAACCCTTTGGAGTTTTCTTTCGTACTCGTTCAGACTCTCTAAACATGAACGATACCGAGTTTTCTTTCATTGGACTCGTTAAATTAAACATTGAGAGACCGGTTTTGGGAACGAACCCCTCCTCTCTTAGGTTCATAAAACATACGAGTCTGGACTTGTCTTCCAACAAGCTATATCGAGTGTTTGTTACCCTCTTTGAACTCGTAAAATTGAAAAGAGGCACTCATTGATCATGATGGGGAAAATGGGAAGGGAATCATTTTGCAAATTAATGGCAGTAGTTTGTCGTTACCTTTGAACATGGCACTTGTTTGCACATCATGTCAATCAATTGGGTATTCAGTCGATCTCAGTTACGATCCACTTTCATGAGTCATGTCAATCCTTTGAGTCTTTCAAAAGAATGCATTGTCCACGGTCGCATTGTGCGTTCGTCCCATCCATTCATGCTGCCAAGTCTTGTGTCGTTCCTTCTGATGTTCAAAGGGGATCTCAAGAAGTTTTACCTCTGCAGTTAACACAGTCTTTGTGTCAGTACCTTTGAGTTAGTCCTATGGTTACTACGTTCACATCATTCCAGAACTATGTTCCGAGTTTCGTGTCGTCGATGTGGGACTCATCATGGCCCTCCTTCGATGAGACTATTCCCGTCGACATCAGCTCATCATCCGGGAAATAGTCTTAGAAACAATATTTAGTACCTTGAGATTTGTATGCCTTAATGACAGATTCTCTCGCTCTCGACATAGGTTCACACCATTGACCTTTGATCGATAGAATCAACTGAGTGTTCGACATCAATACATATATTCGCACTCAGTAGATTGTACTAGGGTACCTTGGGAATCATTGACATCGATGGTGATCTCCCTCGCACTTGTTAACGGTTCACATCATTGGCCGATAATCAAGTGGTTTCTAGCATGTTCAACTTCAGATCATTGTAATCACATGGATAGAATCGTACCTTGTGGAAGACGAGATGAAGACCCTGGGTATTTGTTTAAAGCGCTCATTGTTTTCCCTAGGTTGCGATGTAGTTTTGTATATCTAGCATGGATCCACATTTGTATGGTCGTGGCTATGCTCAAATTTGCGTATGTATGACATAGATCTACATTGTATGACTGGTAGCTATGTCCAAGTTTGAGTCCTCTATCACATGGATCTATGTTGTATTCTAGTAGCCATGCTTGTTTATTCCTCCCATGGATCTGCCTTGTATTGGTCTGCAGCCATGAGTTGGTTACTTGCGTCTATGAGTCAAAATACTGATGTACTACATATGCCTACTTGACGACATGCTCCGTTCGAGCCAACATTTTCACCTCATAGCGACGACTTGTTCTCTCAAAGCTCTCGTTTATCATATCCCTCTAAGACTCATACTTTGGGGGGCATCCTGTTATACCAAAATCCTGTCACCATCATGTGATAAGACCTTTGACATACCTACTTGCCCTAAATCCCAGCACTTGGAGTGGAAACTCATACCATTTTGTCAATCTTTCATAAAAATGCTCAGCACTGCACTTTCCCCTTTGCCCATGAGCGGTACCTTTCTCGCACTACCTATCCCTTGTTATCCACAAGCGGTGCCACCGCTTATGGCCCTTAGTCCATAAGCGTTTCTTACCTGAACCGCTCTGTCATAAGAGGAGAAATGTGGTACCCTGGGTAAAATGGGAAAAAGAGAAGTTTCTTGAGGCTTCTAGATCATGAGCCGCGTGTCCTCCTTTATCCCTATCATTGTGGGTCAGTTGAGCCTGAGATCCCCCATCATAGGATCTTAGAGGCCACCTCATCCACAAATCTCTCAACCATCCCTATCCATTGAGCCTTATAAATACAAGCTCATGTCCATGGTTGAGGGGGAGAACCATTGAGGTATTGTTATGCTGTTGGATTGACCACTTGGCCCAAGCCATTGGAGAGTATAGAGAGTGAAGTTGGAGCTTATGGGGATGAAATTTTTGGTTTCATGGAGATGGATGTTGACACTAAGGCTTAATTGGTTGGAAACTTCTCCATTTTATCTTAATGCAAAGCTAATTTCCATCCCACTTTACTGTTGTTGTTCGATTTCACATGTAAATGTTGTTGGATTCCTTAGTCACTGACATGGATTAGTAGGTTATATTGTGGTAGCTTTGATGTGTTTGCGTGTTTAATCTTATTGCAAGTACATAGGGTTACTATCGAAGCATCACATTCCAGGTATCTACGGCGTCCAGGGAGGGCCTTCAACCTTTGTTGTGCATTTGTTCTGGATATCACCATTCAGAACAGTGGAACACCTTACTGTCTGCAGAAGGTGAAATATTCCTACTAACAGTGGCACATTCTGGCCTTACAAATCTCCCACAACAAGAGAACATGTATTTCCAATGAGAGTCCGGACCTTTCCATCCAAACTTCCATATTATCAGCTAAATTTATGAAGTCCCAGCTCCATGAAAATTTGAGTAAATGACATAATCCCCGACCAATGCTATGAAAAAAGGTTCAACAACCAAATATGTGATCCACAGATTCACCATCTGTGCAACACAATAGACAGACCCCTGGTCCAACATGACCCCGCAGCTGAATAGCATCCCATGTGAGGATTTTTCGATTTAAAGCTAGCCAACAAAAATATTTGACTTTGTTTGGTATTTGAAGCTTCCAAAGGGGTTTATTCCACCACAAACTGACTAGTGGATCTCCAAGCTTGCGTATTTCCAAACACGTCAAGTCAGCTTGAACCATCCTATAATGAGAGTTTATGGTCCAAACAATCCTATTCGGATTCGAGTACAATGAAATTCCAACAACATATAATTGTGACACATATGAATCCCATTTGAGGGCCAAAATATCAGTAAGTTTGAGTTCAGTCGAAGAGAGCCACCTAGAGGCCAAGCCATCTGGATAAACAAAAACTTGTTTAAGTAGCATCAAGTTTCTACTATGGAGCCAAGCAAGAAAAGGGTTCGAGAGATTATAGTTTGGCATTCCCACAATAGGATCAAGTCCTATAAAGATCAGGTTCCCCTTACTTTCCAGCCAGCAAATATTAGGCACAATATAGGGAAGAGTAGAAACAAGACTTTTACAAACCATCGATGACATCGTCGAGTAATGAATCCCCCTTCACAGGAATATGTCTAAAGGCAATCTTGCCATGTATTTTGATCTAATAATAGTACCCCACAGATAAGTGTTTGTCAGGGACCTCCATAAACTTTTTTCACATAAAGATAAATTAAATCTCTTTAGATCCTTAATGCCCCAGCCTCGCCATCCCTTAGGGCGGGACAAAGTTCGCCAGCTGGCTAGATGGTACTTTTTACGTTGTATTACACCCGTCCAAAGGAAATGAAAGAGGGAACGCCGCATATCCTAAATGACCTTACCTGGAATGATGAAGAACGAGAACTAGAACAGTGGGATCGATTGAAAAACAACATTGGCAAGAGTAACCTTTCTGCCCAATGATAGCCACCTAGGAACCCATCGATTGATTCTACTATGTAATTTCTTTGATAGTCAATGGCAATCAGTAATGCGGTAGCAGTTTGGCTTGAGGTGAAAGCCAAGGTAAGTGATTCCATCATCCAAGGTCTTCCAGGAAAATGTAAAATGATTAGAGATATTATTGACAGTGGCAGGAGTAACATTGAGAGATCCAAAAATCGACTTTCGAGGACTGATGGACATCCCTGTAGCCTCACAGAATAAATTAATCAAAGACTTATAATGAATCCATTCCAGCAAACAACCATCCCCAAATATTAAAACATCATCGACACAAAGGATATGGGTAAGGAATAATGAACCAGATAACTTGATGCCTTTAATCTTCTTTGATGACTTGGCTTCACCGAGTAAAAGGTTGAGTCCTTCTATGATTAAAAGAAATAAATACAACGACAATGGGAAACCCTGTTGAATGCCCGTGGAGCCCCCAAAAGACTGAGAAGGAGATCCATTGATCAGAACGGAGTAATTTGCAGTGATTACACACACCATAATCCATTTTACCAAGTCAAATGGAAAACCCACCTGCAACATCATGAGTCAGAGCATGTTCCAATTGACTTTATAGTTCGCTTTCTCAAGATAAATTTTCAATAAAATGGCAGAAGAGTGTTTAGACTTGATTGAGTGCATAACTTCTTGAACAATACCCACCGTGTTCATAATTTGTCTATTAGGCAAAAAGCCAAACTGCTCAACTAAAATATGTTGGCCGAGAGCTGTCTTCAAATGCATCGCAATTATCTTCATGATCAGCTTGTAGAAAAGATTACATAGAGAAATTTCTCTATAATCATTGAAGGAGGTAGGCCTGTCAGCCTTTGGAATGAGCATGAGTTAAATACTGTTAATAGAAATCGGGATCAAACCTGAGGTACGCAACTCTTGTATAGAAGACACCGTCTCCAGCCCAAGAAGATCAAATAAATGCAAGTAGAATTCTATGGTCCAACCATCGGGCCCGGGGCTCTTATCTTTAGCAAAGGAATGGAGAGTATCATCCACTTCCTTTAGAGTTATTGGACTGTTTAAAGAGTGACCCTCCGCTTCCGAGAAGAAAGAGGGGAAAAGTTTAATAATATTCAACAAGTCATCGATTTTGCATAGATTTGGGCCTTTGTATATGTTGGAAAAACGTGACCTTGTCACTCTTCTAATTAAGACGTGATAAAAAAACATAGAATCATCTTCATCAACTACTTTCCAAACAACATTTCTCAGTCACCTCTTGTTTGCAAGTTATGAAAGTATCGAGTGTTTTTATCACCAACAAAAAGCCAAGGAACCCTACTTTTTTTATGAATGGTATCCTCCTTGTGTAAGAGTAGCTTATTATTTGAAGCTAGGAAAACTTTTAAATCTTCCTAGCACTTCTCCGAAAGTGGGTCAACTAACATGTGGTTTTCCAATAATAAAATATCAGCATCAAGAGCCCTTATCTCTGCACCCATAGAAGCTTTCCTATTCTTCTCCCACCGCTTAACAAGTGGCTGTATATTGGTTAAATTTCTTAGAAAATCCTTCATCGGACCCAAATGACCAGGGGAGCTGGTCGACAGCTTTTTCCATTCCAATCTCACAAGACCATTAAAATCCTCCTCTACCAGCCACATTAGGTTAAACTTGAATGGGTACACATCAAATTCCCTGTCAATAACCGGTGGTAAAACAATTGCTCGATGGTCAGATATCCCACTAGAATAATGCCAAGTTCTGTAGCTTCCAATCATATCACAAAGAGAATTAACCATGAAAAATATATCAAGTCTCTTGGCAATAGACAGAGATGCATTTCACCCATTATACCAAGAAGGTGAAATAACCGCAAGGGTGATGTCTTGGAGATTTGCATCTTCAAAAGGTGAGACAAAATAGTCTGCAAGCAGGTCCCCAGAGCACCCCGCTCCCCACAATTCTTCTGATGACCAAGTGAAATTTAGGTCACCTGCCAAAATTAGATTTGGTAAATCAAGCAGGCCTTTATATTTAACCAAATCCTAGAACACACGATGGTTATTGTAAGGCCCATACACATTGAGTAAATACACAAACTGCTCCAATCCCAGAATATAGCCATGCAACAGAATACCAGCCTCCGATATAAAGGCTTAGAGATCTACCAACAAAGGATTCCACGCAGTCAGGGAGCCCCTAGAGTGACCTAGATCATCTTTGGCACATACTAACCAGTTAGGACGCAAGCGAAGGAAAAAGTCACAAGCACGATCCCCCGAAGTCATGGTTTCTTGGATGAAAACCATGGTTAGGGAAATAGAGTGAAGCATATATTTCAAGGAAATGCGTTTCGGGCCCCCACCCAGCCCACAGATGTTGAAACTGATGAAATTCATCGAGTCACTCGTTGGGGCGCTGCAATTTATCTATGAGCCCGAGTGTTGGAGGTTGACGTGAACTCAGTGGCAAGAGGAAGACCCCTACTAGACAGAGGGACAACTTTGGGATTAATACGAGAGAGGTCTCAGATTGAATCCTTAAGTCCCTTCATACTACCCCTGCCTGTCTTTTTTGGTTTCTAATGGACACATTGGCAGTTCGGATAACCGAAATAGGAAAGATATCGAAGGTCGGGGAAGCATCATTCCCATAAACCCTTAGTGGAGGAAAAGAGGCCAACAGGGGGTTTGGGGAGGATACCCTTTCATCATTCAGAGAACAGAGGGTAGAGTTTGGCATATCCACCTGATTTTCCTTCGAGGATCTACCAGGAATAGATGAGGGGGATAGGGAAATGTGAAGGTCATCGCCAAAAGAGGGAGAGGCAGGTCAAGAGGACTCATCGGGTAGCAAAACAGGTTTCCTGGCAGTAAAGAGGAGGCCCCAATATCCTCAGTTAGTTCATCCCCCCCCCATCCCATGACCCGAGTCTACAGGAGAGGATTTCAAAACTTCCATAGAAGGAGGGTCCACGACCACCGAAACCGTCAATGAATTGAAAATGTCATCAGCAGGTAAAAATTTTAAAAGAAGAGGGATAGACTTCGTGAACTTACCTACAAATGAAAGAGCAGTATCCTTGTCCAGTGGTAAAGGAAAGGAAATGTCCTTTAGTAGCGGCGAAACAAAATCATCAACATTCTTCGCCCCCCTCCTTGGGCCCGAGCTAGGATTCCCTTTAGAGGGACAAAAGTCTTTGGAGTGTCCCGTAAGTCGACAAAGGTGGCACCGAAAAGCCACTTTCCAGTAGTCGAGTCACTGAAGGAAAGTTCCTCCCTCCCAAATGACCTCGATATCCACCGGAAAACCCTCCAACATGTCCATGTCCACCATCACCCTTAGCATCGAGCAATCAAAACCCAACAACTGATCGTCCTCAATAAGCGTAAAAGTGCCAATAGTGTTCGCAATGGACATAAACCCTTTATGGTTCCAACACTGTATGGGGAAATTAGGGAGGATAACCCACAGGTGCCTACGACAGACCTTTTCCACTCTAGGATGAAACCCAATGTGCTAACGCTTGAGTACTAACGACCCTTCACCCAAAATCCAATATCTGCTTTCTACAGTTGCACAATCTTTGATGGTGAGGAACTGAAACATCGTCCAACCGTTGACTAAAGTTAGTACCTTGGGTACCGAATTCCAATACTCTCGCACCCATGAGATAACAAAAGCACGAGACAGTTTCAAATATTTGAACCTTCCAACCAGTGCTTGGTTGGAGAGTGCCAAAACCATGTCAACCGTAACATCCTGACCCAGAACACAGACACTGCGAGAACCCTTGAATTTTTCGCAAGAGAGCATGTGAGACTACTGTTTTGTGGAGTAATGAAACTTTGGTAAACCGGTTGGAGGGGAACTGTCCGAGGGGCCCGGAGACCCGACAAGTCCCCTGTGAAAATGAAGGAAGTGAGGAGACCGGCACTCCATGTTCGCCACTGGGTCCCAACATAGAAACAGGCACGGGGGTTGGTATGAACTCATGGCGAAGTCACCGGAGCCGCCATCTAATGGTTTAGTTTAATATTACAAAGATAGTTAAATAAAAAAATAGAGTGGTTTAGTTTAATATTACAATAATAATAATATTATTTTTTAACCATATTTAGTTTAATAACTTTATATTAGTTTAGTGTTAGTTTACTTTAATATTAGTGAAACTTCTTTCATATAAAAATTGTACTGTAAACTGAAATATTGTAAATCTCAAATTAAAGCACAACTTCGAATTTTATGATTCAACTTTGACAAAAAATTTGTGAGCTTTGTGTTCGACAAAACTATAGAATTTGGATTAATGTTATTTCATATTGTTTTTCATGATAAAATAATGTAAAAATAAATGATAATGAGAACGTTTGGAGAATATATTTGTTTCGATATATTCAAAATCACGCCTAACATGAATATGAATATGTAGATATATATTATAATTGATAAATTATATAGTATATGTAAATTTATATTATAATTGATAAATTATTTTAATCTTAAGATTGAGTGTAAGTCAATGATGGTTTAGTTTAATATCACAATAATAATAATATTATTTTTTAACCATATTTTAGTTTAATAACTTTATATTAGTTTAGCGTTAGTTTACTTTGATACTAGTTTACCTTAATATTAGTAAAACTTCTTTCATATAAAAATTGTATTGTAAACTTAAAGATTGTAAATCTCAAATTAAAGCACAACATCGACTTTTATGATTCAAACTTCGACAAAAAGTTTGTGAGCTTTGCATTCGACTAAACTATAGAATTTGGATTAATGTTATTTCACATTACTTTGCATGATAAAATAATGTAGAAATAAATTCTGGAGAATATATTTGTTTTGATATATTCAAAATCACACCTAACATGAATATGTAGATATATATTATAATTGATAAATTATATAGTATATGTAAATTTATATTAGAATTGATAAATTAGTTTAGTCTTAAGGTTGAGTATAAGTCAATGATGGTTTAGATATTTAGATAGAAAATATAGTGGTTTAGTTTAATATTACAAGGATATTTAGATATAAAAAATAGAATGGTTTAGTTTAATATTGCAATAATAATAATATTATTTTTAACTATATTTTAGTTTAAAAACTTTATATTAGTTTAGTGTTAATTTACATTAATACTAGTTTACTTTAATACTACTAAAACTTCTCATATAAAAATTGTACCCTAAACTTACAGATTGTAAATCTCAAATTAAAACACAACTTTGACAAAATGTTTGTCAACTTTGCATTCAACAAAACTATAGAATTTGGATTAATGTTATTTCACATTGCTTTGCATGATAAAATCATGTAGAAATAAATGGCAATAAGAACGATTGGAGAATAAAATCATATATAAATAAATGGCAATGAGAACGATTAGAAAATATATTTGTTTTGATATGTTCAAAATCACATCTAACATGAATATGAATATGTAGATATATATTATAATTGATAAATTATTTTAAATCTAAGTTGTATTAGATAAATTCAGAACCATACCTGACATGAATATGAATATACATATTTATATAATAATTGATAAATTATTTTAACCGTGTGGTTGAGTTTAAGTCATTGATGGTTTAGATAGATAAAAAATAAAATAGTTTAGTTTAATATTACAAAGATATTTAGATAGAAAATATAATGGTTTAGTTTAATATTAATTTCAACTTCAAAATAATAGTTTGAAGTAATATTAAATAATATTACTTTGCTTTCACAATTTAATATTTTTATTATGTATTTATAAATTATATTTAGTTTTTATATAAACGAGTTTTCCTATGTTTTTTATATTTAGTTTACATTGATTAAAGTTAAGATTATGATTATACATTGATTTCATTCACAAATGCAACTAAGAGTAGGATAATGCATTGATCTCAGTGACAAATGCATTGACTAAGATTAGCATTATGCATTGACTAAGATTAATGTTATGCATTGACTAATATTAAGATTAGGATTATGAATAGATTTTGGTGACAAATGCATCGACCAAGAGTAGGATAATGCATTGATTTTAGTGATAAATGCATTGATTAAGATTAGGATTATGCATTGATTTCAGTGACAAAAGCAATGACTAAGACTATAATTATGCATTGATTTAAGTGGCTAATGTAACGACTAACATTATAATTATGCATAGATTTCAATGACAAATGCATCAACTAGGATTAGGATTATGCATTGACTAAGATTAAAATGATGAATTGATTTCAGTGGCAAATGCATTGACTTTAGTGGCAAATGTATTGATTAATATTATGATTACACATTGATTTCATTGACAAATGCATTGATTAAGGTTATGATTGTGCATTGATTTCAGTGACAAATGCATGAACTAAGAGTAGAAAAATGTATTGATTTCAGTGACAAATGCATTAACTTCAATAAAAAATGCATTGAATTTAGTGACAAATGCATTGATTAAGATTATGATTATTCATTGATTCCAATGATATATGCATGGACTTCAGTGAAACATCAAGTATCTTTTTCCTTTGGGCAATGAACATGACATTTAAAGAACACAATGATGCACTGATTTCAATGACGGTTGCATCAATTTCCATATTGTTCCACCAACTTTAGTGTCGGTGTATTGTTTTCAGAATATGATCAAACATGAAAGTATTCGACAAAGACAACATAAGAGAACTTAGAAGCCTATGTCAAGTAAGCAAATAGACGAACAAACAAGACACAATTGTGAAAATCAAAGAGCATATTGACAAGGATGATCAAAACAAATGACAATTGAATAATGAGAAGAACAAAGAAGACGTATTGCAGAAAGATAAAGAGCTTGTCGAGAAAGAAGACGTGGACGAATGACTAGTGAACAAAGAAGACAAAATGTTGAAATACAAAGAGCCTAGAGAGAGAAGGTAAGCACAAAAGACCACTAAAACACAACAATAACATAAAATATCTGAATTGTTGCATTGCAATCAACATTGCTTGCTACAAGAGTAAGAAGAAAGTATTACATGGAAACATATGAGGAAGACTCAGAACTTGAGTTACTTATTGCAAATGGAGTTATGGTGATGCTTATATAAAACATATGGATAGATGCATGACTCATCAATGGTGCCCATGGAGTGGTAGAACAAATTGTATATAACCTTGGAACATTACTCACATAACCACCCACATTTTTTTTTGTAAGATTTGATAAAAATATGGGGGTTCCATGGGATTAATCAACCCCTAAAACTGTTCCTATTACACTAATTTAAAGAGGTAATAAAAAAAAACTTCCGTTGAAACTTGCATGGGGGTTAACAATCCATAATTCATAAGGATTGACATTGAATAAAGCTACTATTAATATTGGGAAGCAAGAGAGGAAGGGTATGAAATTTATTGCAATATCTCAAGTTAAATATTTGAGTGGTCTTCAATTTCAACCTCCCTTTTCATATGATTGATATGAAAAGATGGTGAAAGCAGTTGGTGTGGCTATTCGAAAAGGTGAAGAACATAGATTGAGATTGATTATTTTGTAATCAATTTATTATTCAGTATCATTATTATTTATTATTATTTTTGTAATCATCTTATTTCTCATTTAACTATTAATTTTGTCTTTACATACTTCATATACATAATCATGATCACCTACAAATTTTATGCATGACCTCCCGTGACTGCAACCAACCTAGATCCATCTAAAATCTGGATCTACCATGCGCCAAGAGGGATAAAATTTCTCAAGGTGAAAACCTACCCAATTTATTGACCATAAAAAAGGTTTGCACCTTAAGAGCTTTGATCCCTCTCGATGCATGGTAGATCCAGAGTTTAGATGGATCCATGATGGTATTAATAATCATATTCCTTAAGAATGTCGTATTACTAAATCTCTTCTTAAAGGGTCACAAAATAATAAAACTTCATCTTGAAAATGTAGATGTGTCAAATTTAGATTTATTTCCAACTTAAAACCTTTTAATGATCCAATTATTCTTACATCCAAAAATGGCCTTGTTGAGACCCTCTACCACAATTAAAAAGCAATAGTGGTGATAGAAGGAATCACCACATAAGCCCTCTTGATGGCCTAAAAACATAGAGGTTAAACCACTAATTATTGTATCCGAAGAAGCTAATGTCAAACATCTCATTACCCAATTCACAAATTTCACACCAAACCTAAGGTGAAACAAAATAAACCGTAGACACAATCAATTTGCTTTATCATAATCCTTAGACATTTCCAATTTTAGAACCATAGCTAATATTTATTTAGTTGTGTGTGCATTCCATGTTGAGTTTCTCTGATAACATCATGAATCTATCTACCATGTAAGAATCAAAATGTTTTAACATCCTTTTAACTAAGTTAACAAGAGCAGCATTCTCCAACCTAGAATGATTAAACATATAGGTGTTGGAGGATATAATTAATGTTTAGATAAGTAAATGAGAACTTGTATATGATATAAACACCCTCCAGATTCAATACATGACCTGATCCTATATTCGCTTGCACACAAGCCTTTGAAACGAGATAAAAATATAAACATTTTTTCTACTCAATCTAACCTTACCCTCTAATTCATTTGCCTGAGTATTGTCTTCATGGGTTCTACATCTACGCATCCATTTTACTCCTACTTATTGACCACACAAATTTGCTAGAACATCTACCCTTGTAGTGCTTCCCTGGATTTCAACTCCTCTTATGATATATTTCAATCCCATACTAAGATAATATTATACGTTTTCAAATAATTATTTGAAAAAAAATCTCAAGCCAAACACTACATAGCTACTAGGTCTCATAGACTATTATCCACCTCATGATCAAACGCCCCTAGATCTACCGATAAAATTAACAGAAAGGAATTATATAGAATAGGTGAGGGAACAATCCAACGTAGAATTTTCCAACACTAACCTTAAACTAAGTCTACATGCAATGTCCACATAGATCCCTCAGCTAAACAATATGCCCATGTATCACACTAGGGTTTATCTAAATTTCAAGGTGGTTCCCAGTTAAAGCATGATTTCCTTAATCCATATGCTCATCTAAGATGGTACTCCATTTAATATTTCACAATTAGTGAGACTGAATAAGTTATCCATTCTTTTAAACCCTTGGGATTTTAACTCAAACACAAAAAATAGCCAATAAATGCAAACTACCACATGTATAAACCAACCCTTCACTTAAACCAAAAATAAACAATTATCAAATACTTAGCTTTCCTATTATAAGCATCAAATCTACTCCAAACACTAGCTCAGCTTGGTTTTTATGCACTAGGCACATATTCACCAAGTGTTCCTAAAAGGCTTAAGGAGGGGAGTTGGAATTAGCCATAAATGATTACTGTAGATCAATCAACGACTCGTCAACTTCATTAAAATATTGACAATGCATTCCAACTAGGGGCACCTCTCTCCCGTGGGTTCATCACCTGATGCTCATCTTGTTTAGGGATGTAGAAAACTAGGGCTTGTTCAATAAGAGACAATGCAATTTTGGCATGATGAGGTCAAATATTGAAGCTCCTTCAATCTGGTACCTAGAACAGACCCAAACACACATGCATGAGCTTACACAACTCAATTTTGATGCTCGATATGTTTTTTATTCCCTAGTCATAGATTCACCAAGTGTCCCTGAAAGACTTAAGAAGGAGAGTTGCAACTCACCATTAAATGATGAGCGTAGATTTAATCGATGAACCATAAAATTTGTTGGACTCGTGATAATGCATTCCATTTAGGGGCACCTCTCTCATGTGGTTCCATCACAGGGTGTTCATCTTGTTCAAGGATCTCAGAAACTAGGGTTTTGCTCAGTAAGAGGCTATGCAATTTTGGCATAATGAGGTCAATTATTGGAACTCCTCAACCATGGGACCATGGTTAGTGAGACCGCATTGGACATGCCTAAACACACATGTAGGAGCTTACAAAACTCAATTTTGACACAATTTTTTTTATATTCCCTCAACAAGAATATTGTGAATCCTTGGGAATTTTTTAAGAAAGAATAATGTGAATTCTCTGGAAAATTTCATACAATAATAGTGGGGAATTCTCATATAAATAAGTAGGAAAACCTATTTATCATTTTTTTTGAAAATAAAATGTATGATAGATCAATTCCAATCATCATAGAACATTTTTGCTTCTCTATATTGGATTTAAAGAGAATAAAGAAGGATTGTATTTTCATATTGTGAATATTCCATATCTGATGTTCTATTCCCATGAGGGGATTGTAGTGGGACATATGTGCAATAATACTATCTACTACGGCATTAGTAATAGGTAGCTTCAACCCTTAATCTAGTATCCAAATCAAGAAATGATTGATGTTTCGCTCCTCTAATTATATAGTAAAAAAAAGGATACTAGGAGTAAATCCATGGGACAACCAACAATCGGAGATAAAGTAAGGCCATGTAGAAATATTTGGAAGATTCCTTTCTATCTCAGTGTCATACAATAACAAAATTAAGTTTTAATTGAGACTAATCATGTTAAACATATGTGATATATGTCAAGTATGTGTTCTACATATGTTTTCATTGGCATTGGTTCTCCTTAAACACTTCCCAGAGTTGGTTCACTTACTTGGTGCATCATAGAAGTTAAGGCTTATCATTGGCACTATTGTTGATGTTCACTAGCACCAAAATGCGCTGTCATATGTAACACAATATTTCCTTGGCATTAGCACTACTAAAACACTTGTTGTTGGAAACTCATTCTTAAGAAAACCTTGAGCATTACTCCTAAGCATACACTTTGACTAGAACTTAAATCAATCCCCCCTGCTTGGTCAATAACAATGCTCATTTTGTTTTCTCCTTATGTATGGTATGATTAAACTTACATATGCAAAAAAAATGCTTGAAGTTGTTATAAAATAAACAATTTGGATAGTGCAAGGTATTGTCTCACCCTAATAACTCTAAAGAGCAGAATCACCTAGAAGCATGCAAATTTGGTTTGGTATCCCTATCTAGTGGTAGATTGAAACATATATCGATGTTTTTTTGTTATTCTAAGTTCCGAGTAGATTTTCCCAACTAAGGGGTGTTGTATGAGTGCAACGAATCCATATTGAAAATTAGATGCAAATACAAAAAAGGTACTTTGTCTAACTCAAATGCATTATCACCAAAGTTTTTGAAATGATGTAAGTTCCATAAGGAAGATCTATAATATTACAAAGAGATCCTTTTAACCTCTCCTATTTTATGCAACTAAATGGCCAAATTTCACTATTAAGACTTAGTGGCATGATCTAAGGCCTATGTTAAGAACTAGTGTCAATCATAGTCTTATATTTAGTTTTTCAAAAGCATACTGTTGTTGTTTCAACATGAAGGCTTATATGTTATTGCCTGGAAGGAACCAAATCAAGGGTCATGCAACATGGTATAATCCAAACACAGACCTTCTATAGAAGTTTGAAAAGTATAGGAGCTACAAATATCGATGATGCTTCAAGGGATAAGTCGGTTTTTAATGATCAATATATTCTTCAAATTAACATTTATGCCTGTGACATCTATCACATGATAACTAATATATCTCACTTGAATCATGGTGGATGAGCACTTTTCAAATCGACATAAACTCGATGTTTGTGCAAGTCACATGCAAATTTGTAAAACGTGATTGATATGACTTAGATGATATGACCAAGTCTTGATAGAGATTAGAACATTATCAAGATAGATCACAATGAAATGATTTATTAATTCCATGAGGGCCTCGTCCGTCAAACTTGTGAATGGTATGATCACATTGGTAGGTGTAATCGACACACCGACCACTCCTATAATCCTTTATTTTCTTTGAATTTATATTCAAAACATCTAAAGGGTCTATGGGGCCTTGATATTATCTTGATTTCAAATACAACTTGGTAAAATTTTTGGCATCCTTCCAATTGTGAAGAAGGTCATAAATGTAGAATGTTGAGTCTTCACTTTGATCATATTCAATACTCTATACTTGATGCACCTTTTCTTTTAACTATCTCACTTTGATATTAGAACAATCAAACCAATGGACTCAACCTAATGTTCCATTTGTCAAAATACTCCTAAATATACCCCATTTTTTTGTCATTCTCTATTAACAATTTGCAATCGATCAAAGCCTTTGAACAATGTTGTGCTTAGAGTTAGATCAATTTTGATCATAGCTAGGAATTAATGTAAAGGTGTGCAAATATATTCCTTAAACACATATGAACGCTTTCCCAAGCAAAGATGTGCGTAGACTTGTCTTTATACCTTTTATAATCCTCCTAGCTATTCTTTTCCAATAGTGGATATTAGTACATACATTAAATCAAACTAAGTAGAACTCATTATATTAACATCTATGATAGTTACATTCGCCATGAGCAATGTAACTTTCATAGTATATAACATCAAATCCACATCATGAATGCAAAAATTGAAAACACATTGTCATATACACAAGATGAAAGTCATGTATTTGTATTGAAAATAGGTCCAACTATACACTTTTATACTGAATGGAACATCGTTCCCAATATATATAATGGAAGCTCGTGCCCAAAAAAGGAATAATGGAAGCTTATGGAATAGAAACAAAATGACCTCTTATGCCCAAAATGCTACATCGTGGTTAATGTACATAGTGGGTGTCTCAATCATCCTAGCCACCCTCTACACCCCTAGGCTCATCTCCCAAATAAATATTCCTCCTTTTTCAGCTGGAGGAAGCTTGGGCCTTCTTCTATCTTAGTGTAGAATTCATCTCTACGATTTGAAAGGGAAACAACAACATATCGAATTTTCCCCACAATTATATCATTTAAGACACTTGAAAAATACAATTAGAATCCAATTCTTAAATACTCAATTGAGATGAGAGAGTATATCATGATGTGGTTTCTTACCTCCTCGATCCAATCCTCTTAACAATGCCTCCTTCCAACTATTAAAAAAATCAAAATGAGTTATTTTATCAATTTCATTCATGCTTTAGAATATTTTAATCAAATGATAAATCTCATCATGAATATTTGAGGCAATCCAGGATATTTCCCTTCCTAGTTAGGAAGTAGAGCCCTCGGTTGGACAACATGCTCCAAAGAAATGGTGGGGGATGGGGGCGATGTGGGTACAAGGGATGGGGAAGATATAGGTGCAATGGATTCAACCATAAATTTAACCACTATAAATGTAGCTACATTATATGGAACACTAGTCATTACAACAATGTTTGCAATAGGGGGAGGGTTGTGATGGTGGACTGGTGAAGGTTGGACATGTGTGGGACTAGCAAGAGGGGATGGGTCTTAGGGGTGATTGCCCCCATTGGTTGTAAAATGGATGGAATCACCCTAGGGTGGGAATGGGTCAATCATTAGGGCAGGGTGCCCAATCACCCAAATCGGCATGAATCATGGAAATAGTGGAATGGGTGGATGATGGGAAGGCATAGTTCAATATAACGATGGAATGGTGGATGGAAATGACTACATAAACATATCTAAAATATTTGATCAGTACAAAAACATGTAAATTAACCATACCAAGAAAATGAACTTCACATTGAATATATAATTAATTCAACACATGTTGCTTGGATGAGGGGTGATCTACTCCCCCTAGGTGGAGAGCCCTGCTCAATATATTCGGGAAACACCTTTGGAAACACAACAACGTTACAATTTATTTCGTAAAAATAAACCTCACAAATGAAAATAAATGAATCTTTAAATCCTTCAATCATAAATTAATTTAAGTAACTATATGAGGTGCCGCAATGTCTTTTGCTTCTATAATTACATAAAGGTTGGGAGAAATATTTTCATCCCACCTTGATGGAGGTATGTCATCTCAGATAAGTTGTACATGCCAAAAAACACAAGTTAGATAGAAATACTTTAAGTTATGCTTATATAATAATTGTAAATTGTACAATTAAGTATATACTTAATGATCCAACATCATTTACAAATCTTACTAATCTCATATCCAAAAACATCTCCCATGTATGATCTTCCATCGATCCATGGAAAGTATGCCCATAGTGAGTGCATTGATGCAGTAATGCCTTGGTCGAAGAAGTATCCCTTGTTTGACTACCTATCATAGAAGTTCCATGCTTAGTGGGGCCCAAAGGACATACACCTAAGGGTATTCCATAATGCTCTAATTGCGCATGTTTAAATGATGCCACAAATGCACTTTACTAGAGTACAATGAGTATAAGATGTGATATGTTAGTGTCGTTGTCAGTCATACGATCTAATAACTAAGGTGTATGTAGGTTGGGGGGGGGGGTTTAGGAGTACGTCTAAGAACATGTGGCCCTCCCGGTGGGTTATGCCTAATTGTTGGTCGATCCTAGGCAGAGCCAAGACCAACCCCCTAAAACTCACCAATGCCAAAATAGTTCACGTGCAGAACACAAACTCAACATATAGTTTATGAAGAAAATATAATGGAACCTCCCTATTGTTGCAAGGAGGTTTATCAAAAACCATGAACCAACAAATCATCCAATTTTGTTTCCATGGATCACATGTGCACCAAAAGTTACATCATGCATGTATCAGGGCGTTGGTTGGTTCTATGATCAATGAAAAATCCTGCAATCATTTGTTTTGAAATTTTAAAATATATGTTATGTTCTTTACTAAGACTAGTGGAATAGAAATGTTTCATCCTAGCCCTATTTTAGATATACTTAACAATTGACCATGGTCATGGTCAACAAAGGAGATGATGTTATGAAGGGATATGGCTAATGAAAGTGGTGATGGTTCTCTTGTGGTCTCAAGCTCTTGATCAATTTGTTTAAATCATGGTTAAAATGGGTTTGTGTGTTTGGGTTTTCCTCATGGTTAATGTTTGTTTATGCCTCTATTTCAGGGTTTGTTTGTGGATTTGATTTAGACTTTTATGCCATTGTAATCCAATACAAACAATTTACATGTAAAAACAACAATTCTTTTAAAATATGATTCTTTTAAAATTATGATTTTTTGATTAAATTAAACAACCATAAAAAAGGAATACCTAGATGGAGTGGCAATGCAACATGGATTGAAGTTGGATTGGGGTGGCAACAAGATGCGTTCGCCTTGTGAAGGAAAATGGTCACAGAGAATAGATAGAGTGAGGCATGTAGGATATTTTATTTATTTTCATATACAAAGGAACACGCATGCATTATAAAAATGAGTGTGTTATAAAAACATGCACGTGTTATAAAAACATGTGCGCATTATTGAAACATATGGGTGTTAAAAAACACATACATGTTAATAACACACACATGTTCTTATTCATGTGTCTATCCTACATGAAGGTTTGGTATTTGTCAGATCAGGAATGCATGTGTGTTCATGTGGACGCCCACACGTTTCTAAAATTTAGCGTTCGCATCTTCCTATTGCAACAAAGTTGGACAACAACTTCAGGTGGACATCCATGGGTTATTTCTTGTTTAACTAATTATGAATTATCTGTTTAATTTCCTTCCTAGTGATTGTTGAAGAAATTTGTAGAAATTATTGAATGGAAAAATGCATGTAATATTAGAAAGCAAAAATGGGGAGCAATACTTATAATTTTTTGAATAGCAAGGAAACATTGAATGCAAGGATGAATCTAACTATTCCTCAAGTTATAGGTTCATTATGACAAATTCCATGATGAATTTACTTGTTTGATGGAGTTATTTTAAAATTTTACATTATGTTCAAGATTTTTGGGGGGTTTTGCTACTTGATTTCTTTAAAATACAATTTTGAGATTTTTTTTTTAGTTTTAAAAAGACATTAAGGGTATATTCAAACCCTATGACCATGAAACCCTCATTTTGAGATCGCTAGTGAGGTTTCTAGAACCAAATTTGTTGTGTTGGTTACCTATGGCAATTTCTAGTTGTAACTTGAAACTAATTTTAGAGTCTTTTATGTAAATTTTATGGGAATGTTAGACCCAATTTTTTTGGAAGTATTACTGTGTTAATTCCTTGCATAAGATTTGCATACAAAGTGTTTGACGAAATCTCTCTACTAGGAAAAAATATATCCATATGCATACTTAAAGATTCCCATCAAAATACTAGTTCCCTTAAGTTGACTGTAGAATGTTGAGGAAAAGAGTGTGTAATGTGTTTGAAGGATATCTTTAATATTTAAATCACTTCATTCTATCCAAGTATAGATTTGAAGTTGTTAGAAAATTTTATTGTACTCTTGTTAAGGATGGTTACATTATATAAGGAATGCAATGGCTGAAAATGTTTGTATATAATGTTGATGAACAATGAAAATGCATCAATGGAAGACATAAATATAATTATATTGCAATATTATGAAATTGACCAATGGACCATGTTGTAGAATTTTCTCAATTGGTGAAAATAAAATCTTATATGATATTTCTTGAGTTCAAACCAGGGAAAATTTTAATAACTCCCCTAAACTTATATGTACAATAAATGGGTGAATCCCCATGATACATGGGAAAGTGTGAAGGCTATTTTATCAATGATATAATATGTATATATAATATTTTGGTGAATCTTTCACATAATAATAAAATCTTGTAAAATCTAGGCAAATCTTTCACAAAATTTAAAAATCACGACGAATCTTTCACAAAATTATAAAACTTTGTAAAAAAAATGGTGAATCTTTCACATAATTAGAAAATCTTGTAAACGCTTGGTGAATCTTCGTTGAACTAAATTTTTTTGTAAAGTCTTGACAAATTAGTTGAAATTTGACTTAATAAAATCTCCTAGGTGATTTTGTATTCACTTTAGATTTCCCATGTACTCTTTCACTAGAGCACCTTGTAAACAAAATCCAAGCTAATTTGTTGACTTTACTCATTACAACTAGTTGTATGTTACTAAGTTCAAACCTCATTAGAGATCAAATGTATAGATGATTTCATAAATGCTTGCAATATACAATTGAGCACTTGTTCAAAGTGTGAAACTCATTTAAACTACTACACTCATTGTACAACCATTTTTCACAAATTATGTGGGACCTAGCCATCCCTCTCAATAAAAAAATGTAGCTATAATAAATATAGTTGTTTGAAGCACTACCTAAAATAAAAGGCTTAACAATCTCTACCTCAGTGCTATGAAAAAATTCAATGGATTGTTGCATAGCATCCACATTGACATTATCATCTTCTTAGCATGTATGTCCCCATTTTCTATCACGACATGCAAACAAAGTGAATAAATTGTGTAAGTGAAAGATAATAATCTACCTCTCATAAAACACTAAAATGAAATCTAACACCATTTTTCAATTTTACAAAATTTACATATAATATCAATGCTCCTTTTTATGTATGATTTACATCAGGGAAATTTTAGAAACATGCACCTCAACATATTATTTCAAGTTTTTCTTCGCATGCCTTACAATCAAGGGTGTAATAGTTACCAATACGACTTGAGGACTAACATTAATATGCAATCAAAGAGTAAATTTTATCAAGGAATTGTGAATATAGCTAGAAGCCAAGTGGCTACATTTAATGATCTTTTAGTCATGACTCATGAAATCAAAAGTATAATTTCATTAGAGGAATGTTGGTCTTGTTGGAAATAGGTCTCCTACAATGAATGCATAGGAATCTAGTAATCTATTGCATGGACCATGTTTCTCTTCGCTTAGCAACTCCTATTTCATTTCCCTTTCCAAATACCAACACGCCTTCTCAAACAAAATATAAAATAAACATAAAAAATTATAAATGGTGAAGATTCTTAAGTCATGATACAAAGTGAAAGGATATATAAACATATTTCCTTGAACCATTAAATATTTAAAGAGAACAATAATAATTATGAAAAACACATTGAATGCCTAGATAATTAACCAAATCCATATATTAAGCCTAATATTGTATGTTTCTCAACTAAGCATGATAAAAGATTAAGAAATGTTTTTTTAGTCAACAAATGTATTTAACTTTAACCCAAACCCCATGGGCCAATGCAAGCCACATGAAACCAATCAAGCTACTACAAAGGGCTCAAACCTCAATCAAGCATCAAATGCGAACTAGAAGCATTCAAGGGACTAACACAATCTTTAAACAAAATAAACACAAACCTCCAAACTTGAAAAAATACTCCAAAATGCAACAAAAAAACACACTATTAAAATTTGTCAAGATATCAAAGCTAGAAATCCAAGTAGTTTCATGTACTTAATTTTTGAATGAGCTCATTCTTGCTTAGCAGAAATCTTGTTAAATTAGCTATTTAACCTTTAATACTAGGACAATATCTATGAATAGATAGGTCTTAGGGTAATTTCTTGTCACATATAAGAAAAAAACAATGCATTAGTTAACTATCAAAGCATCAAACTTAAAATAACTTGCATCAAGGAAATGTAGTTCCATTGTTACAATGTTTAATACAAAATATATAATGTATTTTACCTAAAATGCAACCTCAAATTTATATATGGTAATCTTGCTCCAATCAAGAATTTCCCTTTTCCAACCAGCTATGAAAATAGATGAATAATGAAGTCCATCAACTAATATGAATCTCACCATCTATTATATTCCATTCATTATTTCTACACCACCAATGGAACACGTAAACCAAATTAAGGGTCCCCTCATGTACATTGATTTAGAGAATATATTACGGTATATCAATTTCCCAATTCTCGCGTTGACCCTCATTTTCTAAATTATGAACATGAACTTCATAGATGAACTATCATTACAAGTCTACAAAACATTATGTTCCATATCAAGTTCAGTAAATAATTTTCTTATATTGTGTTATCCCCTTCTATCACAATCTGATCGCCAAAGTGTTAGTGCTCAATTGAATGGAAAATTGCTAATGTCGTACTTTGTTACATATAATATTAAACAAGTATCTAAATGTTTATCAAGCTTGTTAATCAACTTTGACTTCAAGAATGATAGTGCACTAAACATTCTCTCATCCTCCACTAATATGAAAATCATGGTTTGACATAAATCTGCAAATTTGAAATACTCTAACATGTTTTCTTGTAGCTATTGACTTTCACCAAAAATAGTCCATAATCTTGTTATTGTACCATATTATAGATATTTCTCCAAAACTAAATATTTATTTGACATTGTTTGAGAAAATCAAGTGGCTTGTTGATACAGTTTTTATGAATCTAATATACGCCCAATATCTTCTCCTTATACTTTGACATTCTTTCCAAAGAGCTACAGTAAAATTCTCAATTTTGCTGGAAAGTCAACTTTTAAAGAGTCTATATCTTGTTTACAGTCCCAATATTGTGGGTATACCACAGACAATATCTCCATCCATTCATTTTGAGAAAATCATTCTCGTATCTCTCATTCTAGTGATTTTGCAATTTCGAGGAAATCATTCTCTTATCTCTCATGCCAGTGATTTTTGCAATTTCTATCAAGTTGTGTCTCACTAAAATCAAAATATGTTTGAAATGGTCTCTTGACACATGGCACTCTTGGCTGGTTCATCCCATATTACTCACTTAATGGATGGGAACCACATACCCACTCATTACCATAAATTGTATCCTTTTTTCATCAAACTTCAAATATTTTTCAATGCTTTCTATATCAATGATAGTAGTCCAATTGTTAAATGTTGGACCTGTCAAATACTCCCGCATTGTATACAAATTATTGAATGCAAGGCAAGCTATTTTTCTTGCATTTATGTATTTTGCAATATATATTGTGTGACTTTGAGACATTTTCACAAGGACATTCATTTGAAAAAATAAAGGAATAATTTTAGCCAATGTTAATAATGTCTCTATTTCAATTAGTCAAAAGAGAATATCTCGATATCAACCACTTAAAATAAAATCCATAGTAGAGACTGAGGTTGATCACGGCTGCGCCTTGGGCTGATCACGCCTGATCTGGTTGCAGATCCTTGTCGCCGCATCTACCTCCAACGCCGTGGCCCTAGGAGGGGGTCCCGAGGCTTCCCATCCTCTTCCCCCGGAGCTGGTGGCCTTCAAAAAGTTGATCGATATTTGTGGCAAACACAAGTTGAATGATACTCATCACAAATTCATTTAAAAAATGGATAGTATCCCCATCGTTTCCCTTCCAGCTGAAGAAACTTATCGTTCAGCTCTAGACCTAGCAGATCAAGGAATCATTGGTCAGCTCACAGGAATTTGGCCCTCCCCCAAGGCTGTAGAGGCGTGGGTGCAGAGGAACTGGAGACCATTAGTTAATGAAGGAATCATAAGTCATTTTGTAGGAAAGGGATTCTTCGTGTTCGTGTTCGATGAAGGAGAAGACATAACTCTCATTTTTAGGAACATACCTTACTTCATGGGCCCTCATGGATTATATTTGAATAAATGGAATCCAGACTTCGACCCCACACAAGATGTGTCTTCGGCAGTCTCGGTGTGGGTGTGTCTTCCTCACTTACCCTTGCACTGATGGAACCCGAAGTAATTGGAATCCATTGGAAACACCCTGGGAAAATACATAGATCGAGTAGAGAGAAAGGATCGATACTCCTGCACAAGAATATATGTTGAGATGGACCTAGAAATAGGGTTACCGGAAGAAATTAAACTAATGATCGCAGACTGGTCACACATCTAGGAACTGGATTACAAACAAATTCCCTTTAAATGCAGTTTTTGTCATAGCTATGGCCACTTTGCGCAATACTGTAAGAAAAAGGTTGAGGAAGATGCAGAGAAAACCAAAGGAGAAAAATGGACCCAGGCTCAGAAAACAACCTCGGCAAAGACAAACAACAAGAAAAAAAAAAGAGAGGCACCGATGGGGTCTGGCGCTCCCACAACAAGGCAGGAATAAGAGAAAGGAAATAAAGATCAGTCAAGGGCAGAAGCTTTGAAAAATACTTTTGAAATACTTAGTGCAGCAGAAGAAAATCCAGAGCTAGTAACTGAGGAGATAGAGAAGCAAACTCTACCTCCAATAGTTGAGAAGGAAACGAAAGAAACACCCCACCTCAGTGTTAGGATTATTAATCATCCCTTGACCATACAGTCTATTAGATTATATTTTCCTAACTTGGGAACCTTAATTCATTATTTGGGTCCACTAGTACCATTGAGTCCAATTGGCCTAATGGGGCCACCTAGATCAGTTACTAGAGTTTGGGGAACACTACTAGAGGTTAACTGCCACTTACTGCATGTGCATGCATCCGTTTGGGCGCCTCCTAGACCAATCCCTACATTTTAGGAGAAACTAGGAGTCCGGACACCAACCTCCATCAGTTAGGTGGAGTTCAAACTAGTTAGTCTTAGTTAGCCCCCAATTACATTCAGTTACTTATGAATCAGTTAGCTAATGCTAGAAATGCATGGATAATGCATGGACGCATGGGGAGGAGCGCTTTTCCTACCTACCACACTCAGTTGCACTGAGTTAACTAGTTGTAATTGATTGATTGAGTTGTTGGACATTAGGGAGTTGATATTTGGACTCATATCCTTTCAGTTACTTCACAATCAGTTAGCTAGCACTAGTAATGCATGGCTAATGCATGACTACATGGGGAGGAGCTTTTTTCCTACCTACCACACTCAGTTGCACTGAGTTAACTAGATTACACTAATTGATTGAGTTATTGGACATCAGGGAGTTGATCTGTTGGACTCCAATATTGATTGAGAGACCATGAGTTAGAGATTCAGTTAGATACAATCAGATAAACTTGGTAGATTCGAATTGCTACCTAATGCATTCAAATTCTTCCTATTTGTAACCTATTGTACATTGGATTTATTATTGTGAATGATAATGTAAATTCCTAAGCAATACTTCTCCATTTCCTGTGTGGTTTGTTTTGTTTAGTTTGTATATTCATTCTCCATTCTTTTGCTGAAAACATTATTAGAACTATATGATTGAAGATCTAAATGGCATTCAAATTTTAATATGGTATCAGAGCCTTCTCAGGAAGGTTTCATGCTTATTTCTCCCCATCGAACATCAGAAGTAGCTGGGTTTCCATAGAAGTCCCCTATGAAAATTCGCTAGCTCTGGATTTATTTAGAGCAGCGGAGAGGGCATGATGGACCCTGAAAACATGTTCATGCCGGGAGGAAAAGCATGATTCTAACATTTCATATGTTTTAGTGTGTTATTGCAGTGAAATTGACAGGTGCTACATAGCTTGTGTGAAGCTTTGCAATTATTCCATCCGGAGCAATTATGAGTTCACATACTTCTGAACCATGGATCCTCACAACTTCCAATTATCTTGTTTGGAAAGTTGATATGAATATGGCCTTGCGCAAGCATTGATACCACAAGATCATTCATGGATGGGAGGTTGAACCTCATCATCCGGTTGAGCGGAACAAGTTTCTGAACTGTTGTGATGAAGCATTCGGGTACTTATGTACTTATATATCCAGAGATATCCTCTTCCACCTAGAAGGCTTGAGGACTCTTAGAGAATATTGGGAAAATCTTGATAGCTTGTTTAACAAAGAAGATGAGCTCCGGGGATACATTTTGGAGAATGAGTTGGTATCTTGACATCCCAGTAGTTTCTAGACTATTGAGAAATTCTTTACTAAATTCAAGTCTCTAGCACTTCAGTGTAGACAGTGCAGAATAAAGTGGAAGGATGAGCAGTATGTCCTTTCCATACTCAACAAAATAGGCCCTGAGTATTCTGTATTTATTTCCATATTTCATTCCAAGCGGGAAAGCTTTCCTGATTGGAAGGTTCCTTCATTAGATTCTTTTTCTGAGTCCTTAATCAAGGAGCAAGACAAGTTGATCCGAATGGGAGTCATCAATACCTCTGAAGATCAAGCTTTGCTAGTTATTCACTCTTCCAAAGCACAAGCAAAGGAGAAATCAAAGAAGAAGGAACCAAAAGCATTTGATTCGAATAAGCAAACTTTTGAAAGGGCCTCCGACTCTAAGAGGAAAAATTAAAAGTGTCCCTACTGTATGAGGGGTTTTCATCCTAAATAATCATGCATGAAGAAGACCCTCGACCAGATGAAAGCTCTATGTGTTCAGAACAATATTTCCCTTCCACAAAGAGCAGTGATGTCAGACGACGAAGAGCAGACTGAAGAAGATGAGATATGCTTGCATGCAAGCCTCTCTCCATCGAAGGCTTATGTGATAGATTTTGCAGCATCCAACCACATGGTTGCTTCCATGGAATCCTTCATCACTTTCCCTCTATCAAGAGGACCTAGCAGTCAAATGGAAGATGACTCTAAAATCCCAGATGTTGAGAGAGGTTCAGATAAAATCCAGCATGATGATTTCATGCCCTCTCCTACATGTTGAATTTTTAATGGTTATATCATATCATAAAACATTTAGCATCATAACAGCATAACCATAATCCAAAAAGGATCACTGAAATATAGACAAGCACAAACACACAAAAAAGGAACACAAAGATTTATCCTGGGAAAACCCTAATGGGAAAAACCCAGCAAAATCTTCCTCAATATAGATGCCCCAAAAAGATAAAAGGTAAAACCAAAAGACTGGTCCTCCTCCTTCTCCAGCTACAACTCTTTCTCTCTCTCTCTCTTATGCACTACACAAGTGAGTGTGAGCGTGTTCAAATGAGAATCACCTCACCTCTATTTATATTATTTCGTTCACTTAATAATTAATTCATTTATGTAGGCCCAAGTAATCCTAATTTAATCTTGTAGGCTCGAGTAACCACAACTGGGGTACTAATGACCTGACTTACAACGGAGGGGACTTCCTCATGACTCTTATTAGTTCTCCCGATTAGAAATATCGGGGTATAAAGAAATACAAGTGATTCTCCCGGTAGGAACATCGGGGACCACTAAAAATACATATAGAATATTCTTCAAATTTACAATAATTCAACACTCCCCCTTAACGAGAAGGGTATTGGTGATGTAATCGGAGAAACCACAGTATCGAAATGACCAAGTCGACGTTTCGAATCCATATCAGGATCCATCATCAGGACAAGTCAAATGTGGAGAGAGTGAGAACCCAAGTTAAATACTGGAACTGGTAGGTCGGCTGCGGAGACTAGGGTTTGCTAGGTTGGACAATATTTTTAATTTTATTTGGTTTCAAAGTGCATGGAAAATTTATTCCCTACACCTAATTTTCGGGAAAAATGTTTATATTATTAAATTTTTATTTTAAATTATTACAAAGCTGAATTAAGACAGTATGAAAAAGTTTTCCTTTAAGGAGAAATGTTGATTTTAATTATTAATAACCCTAAAGTTATTGAACCCACCCAATGCCCCAAAAAGTTACAAAACCCTAAAAAAAAAAATATTAACATTAAAAACAATTTTAAAAAGCTTTTAATATTAAACCTAAAAACTTAAAGTTTATAAATTTATTGTTATTAATAACAAATTAAAAACCCTAAAGTTACTAAATTTGTTATTATTAATGAAATATGATATTAATTATAATTAGATTTCATTGAGAGGTGACTTAATTTTAGGATTTTAAAGGGTGAAATGTTAAAGTTAACCCTTTAAAACCTAAAGTTTAAATTTTATTATCATTAATAATAATTATTAAAAACTTTAATAATAAATTTAAAGACTTTAAAGTTTTTAAATTTATTATTATTAATAACAAAAAACCCTCATAATAAATTTAAAAACCTAAAGTTATTAAATATATTATCATTAATAATAATTTTTTAAAACCTTAATAATAAAGGTTGATAATGATAATGTTTATATTTTTAAATTTTACAATGGCTGATTTTAATTATTCATAACCCTAAAGTTTTTTAGATTGATTTTTTAAAAACCTACCCAATGCCCCAAAAGTTTCAAAACCCTAAAAGTCGACTTGGTCATTTCGATACTGTGGTTTCTCCGATTACATCACCAATAACCTATCACCACAGAAATTTGGCAACAGAGAAGGGTATTCTACAACATCATCAACAACAACAATAATAGGAGAGAGAGGACGTCATCAACATCATCGGGGTGACACATCTATAAATCATTGGAATATTTTCAACATCATATAGTCTTCAACTTCAATTTCAACAACAGCAACACTTTGACTCCTCGATCGACAACATCATCATCAACATTTTGACCTTTTGATCTGCAACATCATTATCATCAGCACTTTGACTTTTCGATCAGCAACATCATCATCATCAGCACTTTGAATTTTCGATCAGTAACATCATCATCATCAGCACTTTGACTTTTCGATCAACAACATCATCATCATCATACTCTGATATTTCGATCAGCAACATCATCATCATACTTTGAACTTTTGATCAACAACATCATCATCATACTTCAAACTTTCGATTAACATCGTCATCATCATCATACTCTGATCTTTCGATCAGCATCATTATCGTCATAATACTCTGATCTATCGATTAGTACATCATCATCATCATCATCATACTCTGATCTTTCGATCAATACGTCATCATTATCACACTCTTATCTTTCGATAAGTGCATCATCATCAGCACACTCTGATCTTTCGATCAGTAACGTCATCATCAGCAACAACCTTCAATCCACAACACGAAGACGAAAGTATTCGGATCACTTTTGGACCTAAGTCCAGGGATGATACAATCCTACAACATTCTCAGGGATTGAAGCCTCTCGATACCTTCCTAAACCGAAGTTCAAGGATGATACAATCCTGCCACATTCTCGGGGACCGAAGCCTTTGGATACCTTTCTAAATCGAAGTTCAAGGATGATGCAATCCCACCACATTCTTGGGGACCGAAGCCTCCGGATACCTTTCCGAACCGAAGTTCAAGGATGATGCAATCCTACCAGATTTTCGGGGACTGAAGCCTCCAGATACCTTTCTGAATCGAAGTTCAAGGATGATGCAATCCTATCACATTCTCAGGGACCGAATCTTCTTGATACCTTTCTGAACCGAAGTTCAAGGATGATGCAATCCTACCACATTCTCGAGGACCAAAGTCACCGGATCCGTTATGGACAAATGTCCCGGGATGATACAATCCCTCTTCATTCTCGAGGATCGAAGTCACTGGATCTATTTTGAACCAAGGTTCAAGGATGATACAATCCTACTACATTCTCGAGGACCGAAGTCACTGGATCCATTCTAGACAGATGTCCCGGGATGATACAATCCCTCTTCATTCTCGAGGACCGAGGTCACCGGGTCACTTTAGGACAAGTGTCCAGGGATGATACAATCACACTGCAACATCACTACTCCCCCTTTCGAGGAAGGTATTTTTGAACAACACCAAGCTTGTCTTGAAAGTGTTCAAACTTTACCCTAGACATAGGCTTCGTCAACACATCAGTGTTGAATCATCATCTTGTAACATCATCATTTGAACCATCATCATCTACATCTTCAGTATGTGAATATTGAACTATCATCATCTGTATCTCCAGTATGTGAATAGTGAACTATCATCATCTGTATCTTCAGTATAGAAATACTGAAGGCATCATCATCTCTATCTTCAGTATAGAAATACTGAATCACCATCATCTGCATCTACAGTATGTAAATACTGAAACATCATCTATGTCTTCAGTATGGGAATACTGAAACATCATCATCTGCATCTTATCTCGTATATAGAAATACCGGATTTCTATGTGCTTCGATCTATCATGGAACACTGGGTTCTCTATCATCTTTATACAACTTTGGTTATCACATAGAATCACAGTAGTATCCAACTCTAGGTTGAATAACCCTGACATCAGCTTCCAAAGCCATATGGATTCATAACTAGTAGAGAAAGCTGCTATATATTCTGCTTCAGCCGTGCTAAGAGAAACACTAGATTGTTTCCTACTAAACCATGAACTCATGGTAGACCCCAGACAATAACATCCACCTGATGTGCTTCTTTTGTTTGAGACACTTCTAGCCCAATCTACATCTATATAGCCATACAATCTGTAATCATGGTTTCCATCATAGTATAGATCAAAGTATATATTCCCTTTCAGCTATCTCATCACATGCTTTACAGCTATCAGGTGAACATGTCTAGGTTGAACTAGATATTGAATCAAGGTGTTCACAGCAAAACAAATGTCTGGTCTGGTATTTGTTAGATACATCAACGACCCAATAATCTATCTGTATTGAGTCATATCCACTAACTCTGATGAGTCATCAGCTAACAACTTTAGGTTGGAATCCATGGGTATGGCCATAGTTTTTCATTCAAACATATCAAATCTTTTCAAAAATTCCACTGCATACTTTCCCTGATTGAGAAAGATTCCTTCATACTTCCATACCTGGGAAATAAAGCATTAACCCAAGGTGTTTCATCTCAAATTCTTCAGTGAGTTTCTTCTTGCTTTCCACAATATGTTTCTCATTCCCTGTCAGAAATAAATCATCCACATATAGTAATAGTACGATAGGTTCATCTTCTATAACCTTGAGGTAAAGGTTAGGATCGACTTTACTCTTGGCAAAGCCCATGCTCGTCAGGGAACTATCTATCCTTCCATACCAAGCTCGAGGAGCTTGCTTTAGGCCATATAGGGCCTTCTTTAACTTGCATATGTGAGTACGTATGTCTTCAACTTCAAATCCTTGACTATTCGATGTAAATCTCTTCCTCAATCATACGATTAAGGAAGGGTTGTCTTTACATCCATCTGGTGTATATCCCACTTCATCATGGAAGCAAGTACCATGATAGTTCTGAAGGAAGTGTACCTTGCTTCCTGGAGCAAGTGTCTCTTTAGAATTAATTCCCTCTTTCTGAGAGAAACCTCTAGCCACATGTCTTTCCTTACTTCTATCAGCAACATATTTTATCTTGCAAATCCATTTGGAAGATACTAAATTCTTGCTTTCTGGTTTGAGAACTATATCCCAAACATCATTCTATTATTCTTTCATAATGACATCTTCCATGAGTTCGTCTTGTTGGGTCATCAACATATCCTAGTCTTCCACATTCAACCTTGAAGGTTGGAACCCACTTTACTCTTGGTAAAGTCTCGATCCATGAGGAAGCTGTCCATCATGTCATACCATGTCGAACTCAGAGATATTCTGTAGTCACTCCCCCTGAAGTGGAGCATCATCTTCCCTCTTCATTCTATACAGGTGGTTATCTGCTTGATATATACCTCTATTGGAGAAGTGTGTCTTGTTAATAGATTATGTCATGCCATAGTCTATTCTTTCTGAGCCAAACCATGAACCTTGCTTTGTACACTTGTTCTTGTAAATATATATGGAAGACACTACATACTTCCCTTCAGGTCTCGGAACCATATCATAGACATCATTCCTCATGATCAACTACTACTCTTTGATCATAGCTTTTTCATAGCCGAAAAGGTTAGCATGAATGATGTCACCCAACTGTGTTACACAACTAGAGTGTGTCTGAGGCCTCTTACTTTGGTTTGGAAGTCTCGCCATTCTTTTCTTCATCTTGAGTTATATCTCGTACCCATGGTGGTCTTCATCCTTCAAGGTGGATCTACTGCTCTCTGAAGCTCTTTCTTCCGTCACGGTGTCTCTGACCCTGGGTACTTCAGATTTATGTTTATCTTGAATTGTCATCACTTGTTCTTTGGAACAAGTCTCATCCTTCTTTTCTTGTAGGCGGTTGTACAGGACCTTTCCTATAAGTCAAATGTACCAGTTGCATGGTTAGAACCATTTTATAGAACATATGCACAATGACGCATCATTCAACTGTTTAGCCAATACAACATTCATCCATATCTCACAGAAACTTTCTAGATGACATCATTGAGATTGTGCACTAATCCAATATGTTAGCAAGGAGGTTTCATTCTAGATAAGTAGCAATGGAGAGTTGTATAGCACCATGAGCTACTTACCCATCACATGCATATTAGGAGTATACTGTCATTAATGCAAACATTCTATCATGCATAACACATCAACTGAATATAAAACAATATCATGAAATGACAATTGAATACGTATCTTTTATTTGTTTCATGGGTAGACTCCTTCTTGATCTTTCTGCTTCATCATCTTCTTCATTCATGACATCATCATTTCTTATCCAAATGCTAAGATGGATAAGAGGTTCTTCATATTCCTCATCGCTTGAGGGATCTGCTTTCAATCATGAGTGCTTGAACTTTAGTTTCTCCCATCTTCTCTTCTCTTATTATGAGTCGAGTTTCTTCTTGTGTAAGGCTTTAGCCTCATCTCCCTTTGGAACTGGAACCTCTCCGCTTATGTAGGTGTCCAATTCATTTTCTTCAAGAACCAGTGAAATTCTATGCTTCCATGCTTGGAAGTTTTTCAGCTTTACCAAGCTTGTCATCAAGCTGGGGTGCTAGGTCATTTTGAAATGAGAACCTCAAATGTAAATGGCAAAAGATTAGATCTTACCGGTTTGAGGTGTTCGTCCTGGTTCCGGATATGGCTGATATAGGGTTTTTCAAATAAACCCTAGCTTGGAATATTTCATATCTGATTGGGTATAAATATGTGCCTCCTGAAGGCAAGCTGGGCAACATATTCATTTTCCCAAAACTGTGATCAGAATTGCAAAATATCTGATGCCCTAGTTTTCTTCAGTTTCCTCTATAGAATGACTGACATTGTTTCTATGATATCTCCGAAATTACTGTTGCTTTGTGTCTCCAATTTCATACTAACTTAGCCTCACATTTCCTCTTTCCAAAACCACAGGTTACATCAGAATTGGTTTTACCAATTGGGACTTATGCGCATTTTCCCAAGGTGACTCATTTCAGGACTGTTCAAAAGAGCGAACTTTTATGAATGGCCACGTGTCACTGTTTCATCTTTGGGGTCTGAAATATTTACCATAGAAAATAAATTCTGTGCCCTTTCTAGAACATCTTACAAAATTTCATTTGGACCTTCGTATCTCGAGATATAACAATTCTTCCTAGGTGTCCTGTTTAGAGATGAATCCTGGGAGAGGCTGGAACCCTAACTTGGAGGAATCATATCTCTTACAATACAGAGAATGTGAGTCTGAAACTTGGACATAGTGTACATCAATAATTTATGTTCAATCTGTGAAAGTTTTGTATCCTGAGCCTTCTCCAATCTCGAGATATAGTGAATCTACCAAAACTATCAGTTTCAGTATTTTAGGGTTTTTCAGGCCTGGGGTCAAACTAGGGTTTGACTTTCCCAGAGTTTCACCCGACCAAAAATCTCAACCCATGTCTCTAAACTTCGATTTTGATGAGGAGATAAATCCTATGCCGGGTTCACTCAAAAATTCCTCTTCTGTAAAAAAGCCCTAATTTCCCGCAGCAAAAACTGAAAATGCCCGGAATCAAATTATGCTTCAACAGAAAGATGTGCCCTTCAATGGAGAGTCAGCCTGGCCTTCTTTTTCTGATGGATTGTGGAGAGAGACCCAAAAAGTAAAAAATCCCAGCTTCTGCAGTTGCATGGTGTCTTCTTTCAGGGTGGCTCTGATACCATGTTGAATTTTTAATGGTTATATCAAATCTTAAAACATTTAGCATCATAACAGCATAACCATAAGCCAAAAGGATCACTGAAAGATAGACAAGCACAACCACACAAAAAAGGAACACAAATATTTATCCTGGGAAATCCATAATGGGAAAAACCCAGCAAAAGCTTCCTCAATATAGATGCCCCAAAAAGATAAAAGGTAAAACCAAAAGGCTGGTCCTCCTTCTCCAGCTACAGCTCTTTCTCTCTCTCTCTTATGTGCTACACAACTGAGTGTGAGTGTGTTCAAATGAGAAGCACCCCACCTCTATTTATATTATTTCATTCACTTAATAATTAAATTATTTATTTAGGCTCGATTAATCCTAATTTAATATTGTAGGCTCGAGTAACCACAACTGGGGTACTAATGACCCGACTTACAACGGAGGGGACTTCCTCATGACTCTTACTAGTTCTCCCGATTAGAACATCGGGGTATAAAGAAATACAAGCGATTCTCTCGGTAGGAACATTGGGGACCACTAGAAATACATATAGAATATTCTTCGAAGTTACAATAATTCAAAACTACATAAAAGAAAATTGTTGAAGATGAAGAAGAAGCATATTTTTCCCTACAGTCAATTCGAATTGAAGAAAGTCTCCATGAAGTGACTCCCTCTCTTGTTGCTCTAGAAGTGTATGAGATCTCTGATATCTCATCTCCTCACATGGCTGATCCAGAAGAAGACATTCAAATCTTTGTTTGTGAAGAAAAACACTTTCTATTCTTTGCAAAAATTCTCCAGCAATTCTTTAAATTTTGTGCATAGTTTACCGGTAATTGTTTCAGAAACGGTAGAGGAATTTGATTTATCTATATATAATGATGTTGATGGTGTGCATATCAGTAATATCGGTGATATTCTGGAAATAATATCATATTATAAGAGTGATCCATTCACTCTCATTAATCTAGAGCTTCCAGTAAATTTCTACAGGATTACATGCACCGAAAATCAGAATTTTGAAGAAGGAGAAAATTGTGCATCTACCGTCTCGGTGGAGCAAAGTTTTGGATATGATATGAATATTTTTGGATATGATTTATTTTCTGATCTGATAATATGTTATTTAGGTTTCAAGATTAAATAGCTTTCAATATTGCTTATAATTTGTTTCACCAATTTTGGTGTGACAAATCAAGCACTACAAGTCTCTTTCAATTTTGTTGTTGAGGATTCGATGTTAGTTCTTTCTTATGAATTTATTGATATCATATTTTGTGAAATATTGAATATTTATGAAGCTATATCAGATTATGGAGCTCAAGCATTCTCTCTCCACAGTCCCAGGGCTTCTCTACCTTTGGTCACAAGCTCATCTCCTCACAGAACTAGTAAAGAGGGAGACATTCTGCATCCGCTTGGACACTTGCTCCGAACACTTGGGGCTGATTTTTCCACTCATGGTTTGCTGTTCAAGGCTGACATATATCAGGTTCTTGGGCATTCCTCACATGGTTTGAATTCTCAAGAACTTTTACCCTCCCTTCAGTTGATTTCAGTTGCTCTACATGGGTCTAGTTTTCACTGTGCAGCTGTTTATATTTCTGATTCAGTTGGGTACATTGTTCTTCTTCCAAAGACGAAGATTCCTCCATACATAAGCATGTTGTTTGGATTCATGGGTAACACAGAAGAACCAAGATATTACTGTTGCATAGTAGCAGCAAATATTTTCACAAGTTTTTTCAAAATTTGTATTTCTGCTTATTTTTTGAGGGGGGGTTTTCCCATGAGGTTTTCCCCTGTTTCCTCGGTTGTATTAAGCATCATTTTTTACTATATTTTAGATTGTATTTGGGTGACCTATGGTCTTGTTACCACGGCCCACAATTTTCCAAGTTAGAATTCAAGGGGGGTGTCAGGATTATTAATCCTCCCTTGACCGTACTGCCTACTAGATTATATTTTCCTTACACTGATTGATTGAGTTATTGGACATCAGGGAGTTGATTTGTCGGAATCCAATATTAATTGAGAGACCATGAGTTAGAGATTAAGTTAGATACAGTCAGATCCACTTGGTAGATTCGAATTTTCACCTAATGCATTCGAACTCTTCCTATTTGTAACCTATTGTACAATGGATTTATTATTGTGAATGATACTGTAAATTCCTGAGCAATACTTGTATGTTTCCTATGTGGTTTGTTTTGTTCAGTTTGTATCTTCATTCTCCATTCTTTTGCTGCAAACATTATTAGAACTATCTGCTTTAAGGTCTAAATGGAATTCAAATTTTAATACTCGGATCCCCATCACGGACCTCCTCCTCACCCTCTTATGAAGAGATAACAAGGAAAAAACCTCCAGAATCCTCAAGGTCATTAGAAGATGAGTCTTTTGAGAGGCCCTAAAAAAATAGGGAGGAAATTTCGCACAGAATCCCGAGAGGAAGAAGCAGAGAGGCAAAAAATGCAAGGCAACCAATCCACCATCGAAATGTCCATCGGGAAAAATACCATAAAAAGGCCCTCTAAGGGAGGTACGTCCCACCCCAATCTCAGTAAATAATGTGGCTAGTCTGTTGGAATTGCAGAGGATTGGGGAACCCTTTGAAAGTCGAATAAGTCAAAGATATTCTGAAAATAGAAACTCCTGAGATCCTCATGCTCCAAGAGACTAAGATTGAAGGGAAAAACCTTCTTTAGATCAATAATTCAAAGTGGAATAAAAATTCAAGGAAGGCCATAAGTGCCAAAGGAACCTCTGGGGGCCTTGCAACTTTGTTGTCGAAAGAGGAGTTTCAATTAGGAAGATCTTTTGAAACTCAACACTAGATCTTCATTAAACTTCGACATTGTTCAAGTAAGCTCACATTTTCTCTCTTCAACCTTTATGTCCCTATACTTCATTCAGAAAAGAAATATTGTTGGCTAACTATTTCAGATTTCATAGAAATATATTCCCCATGGAATACAATAATTGTTGGAGATCTAAATCTTATCTTTGATCCAAAAGAAAAGAGGAGAAGAAACATTGGAAAGGATCAAATTCTACCCCTTGTAGTGGATTTGATTCAGCAATGGGATCTTATAGATGTCAAGCCAAAGAGAGGCCTTTACACTTGGACAAATAATAGAGTTGGGGTTGATCACATTGTTGCTCGCCTGGATCGTTTCCTTGTCTAGAGTTCATTACTGCTGGGAAAGTGGTTAGTCATATCTAAAATCCTCCCAAAGCTGAATTCAGACCATAAAACCATCTTGCTATAACTGGAAGAGGAAGAGAATATGGGCCCCATACCTTTTCGATTCAGTCCACTCCAGTTTGAAAAAGAAGGGTTCATGGAAATTGTTATATCAGATTGGTCCACATAGGTGACAGGGTCTCCTTCTGTTGTGTGGGAGAAGAAGCTAAAGGACACAAAGATAGCACTGAAATATTGGGTCATAAAGCCCAATAATACCCCTATTGTACAACTATTTGAGAATATTCAATTATATCTTGAGAGTAAGGAAATTACTTGTTCAGAATTAGAGAAAGAGCAAGCAGCCCAAGCTAAGTCTTTTCTCTCTTTTCGGAAAGAAGAAGAGTTTTGGAAGCTTAAGTATCGAAGCCTGTGGTTAAAGGCAGGATATCGAAACATCTCCTTATTCCATAGACAATGCAGTGGCACACTTTCCAGAAATCACATTTCTGAAATAACCTCTTCAAACGGGGCTCTTTTCAAAGGTCGTGAACAATTAAAGTTGGCAGCTGAAACAAATTTTTAGAACTTGTATAAAGATAATAGAGAGGGTAGGGAGAAATTCACCTCTGACTTCCTTTCCTGCATCCCTCTTCTAGTAACTAGGGAAGATAACACAACTCTCTCAAATCCCTTCATAGAGGAAGAAATTTGCAATGTAATTTGGTCCATGGAGTCGGACAAGGCCCTTGGGCCTGATGGTTTTTCAATGCATTTTTATAGGTTGTGTTGGGAAATCATCAAGTCTGATTTTATGAGAATGGTAAAATATTTTCAACAGAAATCCAAAGTGGGAGGCAGTACTAAATCCACTTTCCTTTCCCATATACCCAAATAAGTAAATCCGGGCAATTTTGAAAGATTCAGGCCAATCTCACTATGCAACGCCTCCTACAAAATTTTGTCTAAACTTCTGTAAAACATAATCAAACCTCTTCTTGGGAAACTCATTTCACCTAGCGAGGGAGGCTTTGTCAAAGAGAGACACATCATTAACAATGTGATCCATGTGCAAGAAGCCATCCACTCCAATTACCAATGACAGGAGCAAGGAATGATAATAAAGCTCGACATGGAAAATGCATTCGATCAGGTAAAGCACTCTTTTCTTTACAAAGTCCTTCTTTCCTTCAGGTTCAACACAAATTTTGTCAACTTGATCAAAACATGCACAGGAAAAACGTGGATAGCTCCACTTGTCAATGGCAGGACAACCAGCTATTTTCAAGCCTCGAGGGGAATAAGGCAAGGTTGCCCCCTCTCTCCTTTTCTCTACATTCTGATGGCTCATTCACTGAGTAGAAAATTAACAGCAGAAAATAAATCTAGGACAACTCTAGGCATTAGGATAATGAAAGGCATAGAGGCAATCAATCATGCACTCTTTGCAGATGATTCACTGTTGCTGGGGGGATCCTCCATCAATATTCCCAAGTTTTTTAGTGGAATCCTCCAAGATTTCTGTAGCATATCCATATCTCTCATCAACAAAAGGAAGAGCGTTGTGTTTGGTTGGGATGTAGATCATCATGAAATCCTCCGAATTGCCCATTTCTTGGGTTTCTCAGGCTTTGCAATTTGGAAAAAAATCAAATATCTTGGGCTCCCCTTAATTCTAGGCTCTAATAAATCTTCGCTATGGGCTAAAGTTTTAAGAAAAAGGAAATCTAAAATCAAAGCCTAGGGTGACCAATGGCTCACTAAATCTGGTAAAATCACTCTAGTTAAATCGGTTCTCTCCTCTTTACCAATTTATCAGGCTTCCTTTGTCTTAGCTCTGAAGATAATCATGGAATAGGTCTCCAAGATGATCCACAATTTTCTATGTCAATGTGGAAAAGGAAATCATATAAAATTTCACTTAGTAAAGTGGGACACAGTCAAATGACCTCTGACAGAAGGAGGGCTACAGATACAAGATCCTGGGCTCGCGAGCATTGAAATGGGAGGAAAAATCCCGTGGAATTTACTCTCTAACAAAGACACTCTGTCAGTATTATTTTAAGAGAAAAAATCTAAAAGATGCCTCTCTGCATAACCTTTGGGCTATAAAAATCCCCAAAAGAACGATCATGTGGAATCTATGCAGGAGGGGGCTTGATTTCTTCCAAAAAAATATGTATCGTATCCCTGGCAATGGAAAAATCACGTTGTTGTGGTAGGACAAAATAATGGGGTAGACACCTCTGTGCAGCGTTGAAGACTTTAAAGGTGGACAAGATTGGCTTAAATTGCAAGGATTCAACACGCTAGCAGATATATCCTCTTGGGACGATGTTAGAAATTGGCAAGCCTGGGCCATTCCATGTTTACCAGATCAATTGGAAAGACAAAAGAATCTCCTTCAATCTGCTCTCACAGACCTGGAACCTGTTCATCTGCAACTAAAGGATTGATGGGGCTGGGGGGAAAAGGGAGTATAAACGGCTGCACGGGGTTTTTCCTCACTTCAAATGTATCAAGTGTCGGTTCTCCCAGCTACGTGGAAGCTAGTATGGGATCCCCTCAGCCTCCCCAAAATAAATTTCTTTTTCTGGGTTCTAATGCATAGAAAGGTTGTAACCGTAAACAATATGATCAAACGTGGCATCATCGACCCTCATAGATTCTCCATGTGCTGCAACGCTTCTGAAACTAGTGATTTATTCATGGACTCTAAATTCACCCAGGAAGTTTGGACTCTCACTCTCCACGGTCTCAACATTTCTTCACCAGAGAAAATCCCTCTGGTAACACTCTTCTCCACTTGGAGAATGATATATCCACATTCAATCCGAGGAAATTCCGCGTGGAGCAAAATTTGGGTTGCAATTCCCAAATATGTTTGCTGGAATATTTGGCTCGCCATAAATGATCAGATTTTTAATGATACTCAGAATCTACCCTTTAAGGTGTCTGCAAAAGTTAAATCTCTTCTTATTGAAACAATGTCCATGAGGGTAATTCGCTCCTCTCTGAAGAAAATATATGGATGGGCACTTACACTTTCAAAGAAAGAAAAAAGGTATCTGGCCGACCCAGCATAAATCCAAGGTGGCGGTTAAGAGATATGGAAGCAGTCTTTCAAGCTTGGTGGAGGTCTCAGGGTAGAGCTACAATCTTCTTTGACGGTGCCTCCAAAGGCAATCCATGTATGGCAGGAGGTGGAGGAGTGATATACTTCTCGGATGGTACTCGAATAGAAATTTTTAGTTGGGGACTAGACTAGAAAACCAACAATCACATAGAAATTCTTGGGCTTCTAAAATCCTGTTAGATAGCTCGAGGAAAAGGAATTGAATAAATACAAGTTTTGGGGGACTCGAAAATACTGATAAAGATATTAAATTCAGATGATCTTTTCAACAACCCATTTCTCAACAAGACATTACAAAGGTTGAGACTCATGTTGTGAGACTTCTCTTTCTCCCTTTTTTCCATATTCTGTGCGGCTCGAACAAGGAAGCAGACGCAAAGGAATATTTGGGTTGCCTTATTCCTCAAAGAGCTTTGAAATAGAATGAGGAAGAACCTAATTGGGCATCAATCTCGTAGTCTTGAGGTAGTTAGAAAGGAGATGTTATAGAGGCCTTTAAGGAGACAGTTGAATGCTTGTAATGAAGGTTTCTTTGGCTACGACCCAACCATTATTCTTTTTATAAAAATTAGTTGTTTTAGTTATAAAAAATAGAGAGAAGATCTCGAGCTTTGTCTACAATTAAGCAATGTTCATACATCACCCCTACCAATCATTGGTACTCACTAAATAGAACAATAATGGAAATAATTTTGATATCCAAGACGATGCAAATAAGCACCGTATTTCGCATCTTATCTAGAGGTCATCATATGACATATTATCTCAATTACAACAACTATATATATTTTCTTGAAGTGTCTAATTTTCCATCTTCTCATTGTTCTGTAATGAGTGGTTGGGAATGGGAAAGATATCTAGCTCAAGTAGAAAGGGACAATTTGAAAGAGAAGATTGCAAATGTTAGTTTTTTTCATTATATTTGGATGAAGTTACAACTATTGATAATACTTCATGGATATGCATGAGTGTTTATATGTTTAATAATCATTTTAGTTATTCATATGTACTTGGGATTCATAAAATGAAGAGAATTCTATAGCTATAAATATTTATGAACTTGTTATTGGGACTTTGAAGGAAATTGGTGGTATGGATCATTTAAAGATCGAAAAAAAGTTGGTATGTGTTAGATCATATGGAACATGAATCATGCAAGAAATAAGCAATGATCTCTATGTCAAACTACAACTATTAGCCTCACCATTTATGAGTAGTATTTATTGTATGGCTCATAGGATGAATCTTGCATTTAAAATAGTAACCAGGTTTCCACTGTTTTCAAAAGCTTAAATATTGTATCTGAGACTCATGCATACTTTTGTGGTAGTCCCAAGCGATTTACATAGTTTCAACTATTTTTTTAGGGTGTTTTGAATGGATAAAAGATATTAAAAGGTGTTGATACAAGATGGATCTCATTGAATGGACCAACTCAAAGACTAAATAGATGAACTATCATTACAAGTCTCCAAAACATTATGTTCCATATCAAGTTCATTAGATAAATTTTTTATATTGTGTTATCCCCTTCTATCACAATCTTATTGCCAAAGTGTTATTGCTCTATTGAATGGAAAATTGGTAATGCCATACTTTGTTACATATAATATTAAACATGTATCCAAATGTTTATCAAGATTTTTCCTCAACTTTGACTTCAAGAATGATTGTGCACTAAACATTCTCTCATCCTCCACTTATCTGAAAATCATGGTTTGACATAAGTCTGCAAATTTGAAATACTCTAACATGTTTTCTTGTAGGTATTGACTTTCACCTAAAGTAGTCCATAATATTGTTATTGTACCATATAATGTAGGTTTCTCCAAAATAAAATATTGATTTGACATTGTTTGAGCAAAGCAAGTGTCTTGTTGATACTTTGTTATGAATCTAATATACCTTCGATCTCGTTTCCTTATACCTTGACATTCTTTCCAAAGTGGTGCAGTAAAATTCTAAATTTGGCTAGAAAGACAACTTTTAAAGTGTCTATATCTTGTTTAGAGTCCCAATATTGTTGGTATACCTTATACATGATATCCAATAATTCATCTTGAGAAAATCCTTCTCTTATCTCTCATGCTAGTGATTTTGCAATTTCGAGAAAATCATTATCTTATCTCTCTAGTGATTTTGAAATTTCTATCAAGTTGTGTCTCACTAAATTCAAAATATTTTTGAATTGGTCTCTTAACACATGCCACTCTTTGGTTGTTCATCTCATATTACTCACATAATAGAAGTGAACCATATACCCACTCACTACCATATATAGTATCCATTTTTCATCAAACTTCAAATAATTTTCAATGTTTTCTATACCAGCATAGATCCATCTTAAAAAGGATCTACCAAGAATTGAAAGGGATCAAATCTCTCTAACTGCAAACCCCTTTTTTAGAGTGGAAAGGTTGAGGAAATGTGAATGAAATGTTTATGGTTTTAATTTGTAGTCTTATATACGTGGTTCTAAAAAATATTTTAAATATAAATTGAGCCAACATGTTATTTTTATAACATTTTGTTATATTTTATAAAGGACATGTGTCAGGTATAGGATGAGCACCGAAGGACTTACACATATTCCCATACTGGGATGTAGAATGTCCCTCTTCAGTGCAATTAATGATAGTAATCCAATTGTTAAATGTATTACCTGTAAAAGACTCTAGCATCGTATACAAATTATCCAATGCAAGGCAAGCTAGTTTTCTTGCAATTGTGTATTCTGCAATATACATTGTGTGACTTTGAGACATTTTCACAAGGACATTCATTTCAAGAAGCAAATGAATAATTTTAGCCAATGTTAATAATGTCTCTATATCAATTAGTTGAAAGAGAAGATATTGAGCTTTGTCTACAATGAAGCGATGTTCATACATCACCCCTACCAATCATTGGTACTCACTAAATATAATGATAATGGAAATAAATTTGATATCCAAGACAATGCAAATAAGCATCGTATTTCGCATCTTATCTAGAGGTCATCTTATGACATATTATCCAAATTACAAGAACTATATATCTTTTCTTAAAGTGCCTAATTTCTCATCTTCTCATTGTTTTGTAATGAGTGGTTAGGAATGGACAAGGTATCTAGCTCAACAAGAAAACGATGATTTAAAAGAGAATATTGCAAATGCTAGTTTTTTTCATTATCTTTATATGAAGTTATAGATATTGATAATACTTCATGGATATGCATGAGAATTTATATGGTTAATAATCATTTTAGGGGTTCATAAAATGAAGAGAATTCTATAGCTAGAAACATTTATGAAATTGTTATTAAGACTTCGGAGGAAATTGGTGATATGGGTCACTTAATGATCGCAAACAAGTTGGCATGTGTTGGAGAATATGGAGCATGAATCATGCAATGACTAAGCAATGATATTTGTGTCAAACTACAACTATTAGCTTCACCATTTATGATTAGTATGTATTGTATGTCTCATAGGATGAATCTTGCATTTAAAATAGTAACCAAGTTTTCACTGGTTTCAAAATTTTTAAACTTATACCTGAGACTCATACATGCTTTTGTTGTAGTCCCACGCAATGTACAGAGTTTCAACAATGTATTAAGGCTGTTATGAAAGGAAAAATATATATTAAAGTATGTTGATACAATATGGATCTCATTGAATGGACCAACTCAAAGACCAAATAGAGATGTTATGGTTTCTTCACTTGCCTTGCGTTTTCTCTTAGTTATCAAGTATTTATTATATTCATCTTCATATTTAACATTTCAACATTCCTCATAAGATTTCCTTATAATAATTGATTTCTCCTCACCATTTACAATTTCCTTAGCATACACCTTTCGTGCATGCTTCTCTATTGTACCGAGATTCATCTACAATTTTACTACCTTGCCAAGTTTCCAACTACATATAACGCATCTAACTTCTCGTGAATCCTCTTTCTCATTTGTTGGAGATATTAGTTGAATAAATAGAAATTTTAAGACCCATTATGCTTGGAATTGTCTCTCCATGTCCCATTGGCCTTTTTTCCTTTTCTGTGATTGCGAATGTTTTGTGTTGACTTCCAAAGAAAATCCTTCAACATTGTTATTACCAATTTCTGGTGAAATTGCATTTATCTAACTTTGATCGCAAGAGGAACTTATTTTACCATCCATTATATGGATATCAGATGCATCCTCATAAGAGTTGACATCCCTCTCATTGATGGGTTGCTTAGAAGATCTTGAATCATGAAGAGAGTGTTGGATTTTGGATTGAGGATTTTGAAAGTATGATACTACATCCGTTGCTTTTGATGTTTTCATTCCATGAACGTTGTTTGACATCTCACTGAATATTCCACGGTTAAAATTCCGAATCGATCCAGAAACCAAAAGTGAAAGATGCACAAGAAAAATATTATAAAATTAGTACAAATTGTAACCCGTCCATGATTACATGAATCCTAGATCCTAGAAAAATTGAACATAGTAACCTAAAAATCCATCCATGATTCACTTCAAAACTAGACTTAAACTCATCAAGATAAATATGAGTTTTGATTTTTTATGTGTAAAAGAACTTACGTTTTATTTACATTTTTCAATGTCAAAAGATATAGTAGAAAGAGTGGCATATTCATCAGATTCAAGATATAAAATAGAAAATAGAAAATAAAAACATTGTCATTTCTATCTAACCAAACAATCAAAATATACCATATATGTCAATTGCGCCCTTGTTGACCCACTATAACCAACCTAGATATTGCATTTCAAGATTCTTTGGATATATTTGGGTCATAAATAATCTACCGAGTACTAGGTTAAATCCACACTCAAATTTAAATTCTCTCAAGTTGCTTTATAGTAGCAACTCCACAAGTACATCTTTAGTTTTTTTTCACAATATATATTCCTATCATTGCAATCATTGCAACTATATATGAAGTATACTATCTTTGAAAACTTCTAAATTATAAATTATAAATAAGGACTAGTTTAACATTTAATATTTAAAGAGTACCCTTAGAAAATATGCTTTATAATGGTGGAGATGTTTGCAACGCACCGAACCATCTTTCAAAAAGTGGAGGATACACTTTTTTTTTTAATAATGAAGAATGATGGTAAAACCACCTACCAACGTCACAGCACTTACGAATATCCTATAGAGAACAAGGGATTCCATTATATTCTTTGATCTTATACTTAGAGATGTATTTCATATAGGTGGTATAAATATTCCCAAAGTTTGGGAAATAAAATTATTGCTATGTTATTTTATACACCATATATGATTAACGATGAAAGGTGTGAAGTTTATTACATGCCAAGAAACATTATAACTTATTGCACATTATCATGATGTTGTACTATATTCTACTCTCCCGAGCCTCAAATCCCTCTATGGAATCACATAACAATTATAAAATATCTAGAAATAGACCCGATAGCTTATTACCTAGAATTCATTGGAGATGTTTTGTAGATATTTTTCACCAAAATCACTTGTCTAAAGAAGGTATGCATTAAAATATAAATGTTATACATTTTTATATGTGGCCTAATACACTCGATATATTTGTCTTTATCCATAATACTTGTCATCACAACTAATACAATTGTCGCACAATAGTTATAGTGCAAGCACATTTGATACCCATGAGAAAACTTGTCCCTAATATATCATTTTTTTTATCACCTAACCCTATCAATTTTTCATCTACCGCTACTCAATATAATGAGTTAGTAGAATCACATGGACCCTTGAGGATATAGAAATACTCAAAGAGTCCATCCCATAGATTTTACATTAGCCTCGCCATTATATTGCATGTTTGAATTGTGGTGTGTTAAACTATCACGTCTCTAAATTATTGTTTGATTATTTGCTTTGAAGGTGGTTGAGCTTGTAGTTCTCTTGTTTGTTTATATTTGTGTTGCTAGTTTGAATTTATGAAAGGGTGTTTAATTTGTTTCGTCCAAGATCCAATTGAGCTTGTGGTTGTCCCATGGTTTTGCATACCAATTGAGAATACAAATACAAGTAGAGGAAAATCTAGTCGTTCATTGATATACCAAATCAACAACTCATCATTATTGCAATTGGTGAACATGTGCTAGGTCTAAAGGAGGATCGATGAGCTACAACTCGAAACCACCATTGACACGTGGCATATACTTGTTAACAAAGCCTCATGGAGATAGTTTAGAAAAACATATTTCCTCAATAGTCGAAATCGCAATGTTGATGTAAGTAGTCGAAAACCAATACAAACAAAAGTGGCATGACAACTTTGTGATGACATGGTAGTGGGACCCTACCACATCATCAAAGTACCTTCACTCAAAGCTATACACCAATCAGATTACGACATGTGGTGATAATTTAATGGCTATTTGAGTTAAATTTTCCCCAGAAGTTTAAAAATGGTCATTGTTTGATCGGGAAAACTCATCCCGGATTACCATATCATCAAAAAATGGTATTATTGACATTGCAACTCGTTGTCAACATTGGGTACAAATTTAAACAAGGGTTGATTCCAAGTAAGCAAAGAACAATACTTTTCTCTTATTATCTTTTGTCCATTGAAAAAAAAAAACCTTGAAAAAAATGTCAACCATCGAGAACCTTCCTTCACTCGCTACAAAGAAACCATCTAACCCCAATGAAGAACATTTGATTGACAAGGAATTTGATATTTTTGAAACCATACTGTCCACTATATATTCATATATATGAACTCAGAAATGCTGCATGGGAAAGATTTACTAATTCTCATGACTATATTCACATATGGGAATCAAATTTGGCTAATCCCATAGTATCTTAGACCTATTATTCCCTAAATTCATCTCATAGTGTGCCCAATTTTATGATTTATATAAGAAAGCAATCATCTCAATATATGGGTCTATGATCCTTTTCCATATATATGCTAAGTCCATTTCTCAAATGCTTTTGTTGCCTCAAGCCCCAAAATGTCAAAATTTACAATGCATTGGTCCAAGATTATAGAAACCCTTATTGTGAATTGCAATGCATTGGTCCAAGATTATAGATTGAACCTTTTAACTCGATATATAGCTAAGGATGTTGATATTCCAAAAATCGTTTCTCCATATAAGTCAAACATTTTCCCTAGCATTTCAAGACATGCCATTTCTATGATGTGTTTGATTTTAGTTTATGATCATGATAGGACTATTGACAAATCCTATTTTAGGGTTCATGGTTGCTATTTTCCCTATTTCAAATATGTTAATCACCAAATTTTATTACCTCCAATTCCTTTATGAAATTATCCATCATTAATTGAAAAACCTTTTTATTACTAAGTATTTCAAGTATCGGACTTATTGGGTGTATTTAATGTTGTATAATCAAGTATATCACTTTGAAAAGTTGAATTTGACAACTAAATATGTCATGGGAAATCCTTGGTTAGTGGTAGAATTGACCTCCTTGGTTAAGAAACAAATAACTAAATAATGTTTTCACCAGTTTGTAAATAATTTAATGCGTAAAGCATATGTAGTTTTGGATAAGGAGATGAATGGAAATATGACCCATGACAGGTGATTTCCAACAAAAGAGTACAATTGGGAGATACACCATATTCTCACCAGTCAAATAAATACCGAGAGAGGCTAGCCAAGAAGGAGATATGGGAAAAAGTACGATAATTATTACATGATATATTACAAGAAATCACATAGATTCCAAGGCAAAGTACATAAGAAATTCCTTAAAAACAAGAACAAGCTAATAAAAAGAAATAATATGTCATTTGGGGTTCATTATGAAATGGATGAGGATAATAGATCAAAGGAGAAATCAACAAGAAAAAGGGCAAAAGGTGAGAAGCAAGTATCAACACCAATTGGGATAATTTTTTCCATTATGCAGTCTTCTTTAGCATTATTTTCTAAGAAATAAGTAAATGAAGATGAAAAGATTGTCCTAGGTGAGACTTAAAAGTCTCAAAAGACCCTAACTTCCCATTTTAAAGAAGTGAAAATCATCCCCGGATGCGGGTGTGAGTCAAGCCAATGTGGACTTGAGGGAGGCTGACGTGGCCCCTCCAGCCCAAGCTCAACCCACAGTCATTAATGGCCTTTAAGACCCTCGAAGATGTGGTCGCTCCTCAGTTCGTCGACGGGATGATGCAGTCTCATCGCAGCTTGGGCGCCATTACTACTCCTCCTGGAATCCTTGCTTCGCACAAGCGTCATTCAATTGGGACGATGGAAACTATCACGGTCTTCTTGCTTTACTCTTCCGCTTTGCTCTTCTGGGTCATTTGCGCTCTCCAAGTTCATGATTCTCTCCATGGTTTCTCTGTGCACCAGGGTCACCACCCCCTGCTATAGGCTCCCTTGATTTATCTCTCTACTGTTCCGTGCCCTCGTATTTCTCTCCATTACCTGAGTTCGCTAGCCCAGGGCCTTTCTCAAGTCAATCTTCTCATTGCTCTGCACAATACCACCCCCCAGCCATGCCTAGAAGACAAAGAGGCACTTCCCGCAGGGGAGGAGGCAACCACGCTCGGATAGAAGTCCAAATTCCTCTCTCTTCTCAGGCCAGCAACAATGACTTCGACCTGGAAATTCTGTAGGAAGTGTAGAGAATTGTCTCGGATTGGGAGGACGAACTGTCTGGAGCACTCGATGCAGCTGGAAGAATGGTGGAGCGTGAACAAAACTACTAGGTCTTCAAAAAAATTCTCACGCGCCTGGTCCTCAGAGTCAACCCAGTGGTTCCGCCACACCCAGCCCCTCCTGTTTAACCCCCCTCGGCTCCTCAAGAGACCGCACCACCGGGCCCTCACTCGAAATTGCCTCAAGCCTCTCCCTGTCCACCTGATGCCTCGGCCCCCTCCATTGCTCCACCACCGTGCACCATCCCCCCTCCGCATCTCAGACCCTCCTCTAGCCTTGCGCGTAATTTCTCATCCAACCCAATCGTCTCGAAGAAGACCTCTCCGCTACCCACCAAAAACTCACCTGCAGCCTCCGAGAAGGAAGACTCCAACTCCAGTGACGAGGAAATGGCAACATCTGGTGATAGTTCGACGACATCTTCAAGAGAGCCCGCACAACCAGCATCTACATGTTACACATGTCCAACCATGGAGGAACCATGGCCTGGGCAGAAACCATGACCCGTGGTCGTTACGGCTACGTGTCCTTCTATCTGCCTGCATGATCTACATTCAGGTTCCTTCCTGGCCACGTGCCGCTCATTTTTTAACATGTCTGGTTTTTCTTTGTCTATGTATTGTTTACTTGATGGCTTTTGCCACATCCTCCTTGAACTGTGGAGGTTTTGTCTTTGGTTAATTGGAAGGCATGTTTTCCCTCTGAGAGGGAGGGTAATTTTGTATCTATTTTCCTTCCTGGAGGGAGGGCCTAGATACACTTTGATACTCTATATCTGCTCCACCTGAGCAGGTCGGTCTGTAACTTTGCTTGTACTATTATTTTCTCTTTTTTAAATAGAATAGATCTCAACTTACAAAAAAAAGAAGTGAAAATCATAATGTTAAATTCAAGCATGAACTTTACCCTCAATTGAGGAAAGAAGGAAGTAAGGAGTAGAACAACCCAAATCATTGTCAACATTGAGTTTTAAAGAAGGGTCTTTTAATTTGGATCTTTTAGAGCCTAGTTCTCAATCAACTAAAACACCTGAAGATGCCAAATTTATTGAATAGAAGTTTAAAATAGACCATATAAATGTAGTAGATAAAACTGATATGCACATACATATAGGATAGATGATGTTTAGATATCGGCTACATACTACTACAAGCATGGGGAGGCTACAAACCTTGTTTAAAAGGTTGAAATATAGATACAATAGGTAAAAATGGCCAGTAAAGATGAACAACTAAAGATTAAAGAATTGAAGTGAAAGATTAATTATTTAGGTACATTAGCAAATTATCCCAACCCTGTCCAATCAATAATCAAAGTAAAACATATAGAAAATTAGGTTTTAAATAGAAAGATCAAAATGCATGATATTGAGCATGTGCATACGCAGCAACTGTTTATTGTATAGTAAGAAAAGGATAAATTGATGGAAGGAACTAAAAAGTTGAAAGAAGTATTGAATGTTCGCAACTAACATCAAAATGAGATATTAGAAAAATAAAAAGCAGAATTGATGACATTTAGGGAAAATACCACTCAAGTAAATCAAGGTAATAGTCCAAAAGGCCTTGCTAGTATCATGTTATTCTTACTATTAAGGAAAATTAGGTTAAGGATTTAAAAATACAATTTTGAACAAATACCGAGAAATTTCCAATCTAGATCAAATCAATAAGAAAGAAGAAATTAATTCATAAATCAATTTAGATATATATAGAGAGAGAGTCTAGAAGGAAGTTGATCAAGCAAAAAATAAGCTCACTAGGAAGACCTCACTTATAGGAGCTAAACATTTGTTGTAGGACTAGCCAGTATTAGAAATAACAAAAAAATGGAATTATTTCAATTTTAAGCCTTAGTAAGTATTGTTTGGTTTATACAACACATGAGAACATTAAATAATTGCCGACGAGCTTGGTAATAAGCCACATGTAATGAACAATATTATCATATTTCTTAATCCAATGTCATGGGGTGAATTAAGAAAATGGGGCGTGATTGATAGAACTTCATTGATAATGGAAGCTTCTAAGGTGTTGACAAAAAGAAATTTTGTTGAATTGTAGAATCCTGTGGTGGTAGTTTGAAATCCTCAACGTTTCGGGCAGAATAGTTCAGCCCATCATCAGGAGATACGATGAAGGTTTTCACCTTGCCTTAATTTTGACCTAGGGTTTCAATTAATAGTTGTGAGGTGAGGAAAGATTGTAGGGTTGGTTTTTAGGTTTGAGGTAGGTGTGTAAAAGGTTTTTATTATTTTTTATTCGAGTGTTATATTTTTCAATTTATATGTGTTTTATTAAATAATTTTATTTTCCAATTTATAAGTTTTTTTATAAAATAATTTTTATTTTAAAAAATATTATAATATTTTATTAGTAGAAAGACATAATAATTCTAAAGGTTCATTAATTATTATTTAAAGTCTCAGGTGTAATTAAGAATTAGTTTTGTTTTCTTAAGGCTTATTTTATATTATAGGTGTAAAGTTTTAAGAATAATTTTGTTTTTAATAATTGAAAGTCTTTAATTTCAATGCATAATGAGGTTATTAAATTAGTTTAGGTTTATTTTGTAGTGAATCCTAGGAAAATATAAAATAAAGGTTTAAAATGTAAAGTTTTTTATTAAAAAATTATTATTAAAATTTTGGTTTTAATATTTTACACTATTTAAATTAAAAATAGTGTAAATGTTTGTTATGTTTAATATGTAGAATAAATTTAAGTTTTATATAAAATTGATTAAAGTTTAAATTTAGAGAAAAGTTAAGTTATAAGGCAAATTAATTTCGATTTGGGGTTTTGATGAAAAGTCTTAATTATGTTATAGATGTCGTAAATTTTGTTAATGTATGTGATTTTTATTAGTGGCGTTTTTGTTGGGTTTTTTTTTAATAAAGAAATGATAGGCGCCCATGATTTACTTAGTTTCCACCCATCATCCCTATTAATGTTTAGAGGGTGTTTCTTAATTTCAATGACTTCCCTGACGTGCCTTTTGGTGTAGTGATCAATGCCGACAATAATCTTTGCATCTTCTATGAAGATGTGGTGTTTGGAAGTTACAGAGTGCTCAGCTAATGCCGATTTCTTAGTTCATTTGTGGATAATGTCGGCACTGTGCTCTTTTTGTCTTAGTTGGATAGAGCGACCTATTTCACCAATATAAACTTTTCCACAAGTGCAAGGGATAGAGTAGACCCCTTTGTTTTTCTTGGGGTCAGCTTGATCTTTTGTGTGGTCAAGGAAACTATGTAAAGTGTTCTGGGGGGAGAAAGCGACCATTATATGTTTCTTTCGTAGGATGTTAGCAATTTTGTCAGTGGTCCCTTGTATGTAGGGTAAAATTATGGTCTTAGTGATATCATGTTTAGTTTTTTGTTTTGTCATATGTTATTTCCTTATGGTGTTTTCAATTTGTTTATTGTTATAACCATTATTAATGAAAACATCTTTTAAGTGTTTCAGTTCTTGGTCTAGGTGAGCAGGATCAGAGATCCGTCTGGCCCTTGTGGCTGAGGTTTATAAGTTTTGTTTTACAACAAAGTATTTTATTATAAATTTGAAATACAAATTAAATTCTTTTGGGTAGCCTAAAATCCTACAATTCGGGAAGCTTCCAGGAACTATTAAATAAGAATACTTTGCTTCAAAGAGTTCAAGGCCATGCCTTGGTGTTCTTGTTTATCCACAAAACTCATTGCTTCTGTGAATTGGCTAAGGATAGAAAGGCAAGAAAACTACCGTGAAATAGAGTCATTGCAAGTTTGCAACATAGATTATGGACTAGTCTCATAAACATGTGCTATGAACTATGACATACACAACCAAATATTATGGTTACCAACAACCATCATTTATGGGCTAGAACATTGAAATTTGAATTTTTAAATTTGGATCCTAAAATCTCATGTCATAGCAGATATATGTTTTATCTGCTAAGTGTTGTAACAATTCCTTGTTGCTAAACTTGTGCTCTGCACTATTTGGAACACCGACATTTATGTTACATTTCAAAGTAAAAATATAAGTTAGAGACTTCCTTTAAGCTTATGTACAATATATGAAATAAAGGTGATTACAACAATATTTTTGAATACACTAATTTGCAAAAAGCATCTCACAATCATGTCAAACAATATCAATTTATTCAATTAGTATCATTTCATAATGAGATCATCCATGTAGTTGGCTCAAAAAACTTCTTCCATAAATTGGACAACATAGATTGCAAATTGCATAACAGTTGGGACCAAATGGAGGACCTAGGCACCTAGTTCACATTTTCCATGCAATGCTAGAACATGAGAAGCTAATAAGTTGAGCGGATGTTTCAACTTTGGGTATTTCCAATTGAAAACTAAAAATGACTTACTCTCTTCAATGACATGAAATGATGTGTGTCCTCTGAATCCATAACTCATCAACCATTTGGAGACTTTGACCAACCACTTTTTTTTTATCTTTTTTTAGTTTGAGTTGGTGAATCTTGGGGATAAACTTAACTCCGTGATTTTTAGGTACCGATGTCACACATTATCACCATGGTTTGGGAGTTATACACTGGCAACTTACTAATTTTCAACCACAATAATCTATCCACTTACTTTGCTTATTAGAGTCCTAGTGACTTGGGGTTGTCTCCAAAATGGTTGGTGAAAATAGAGAAGGGTAGTGGGCCACTACATTCCTTGAAGAGAGGGAGGGCATGATCCTTAAGAGGGTTGTCTCATTGAGGTAAGGTTTGAAACTCGCTCCTAGTTAAGTTGATTGCAAGGAATTTATTTTTTAATTTTGCAAAAATCAACAATATTGTTCAACTGATTTGTTCTGATTGGATGGAGAAATTTTAAAATGAGAATCTTTTGGAAAATAAAATTACAATATTATCTGCTCAATCCTTTAGGAAATCAAGCTAAATGTACCAAAAAAATTAATAAGTACCCAATAATTCATTTTTACATTCTAACGCGGAGGCTGCTCTCACTATATTTAGATGTAAAGTAGCAACTTCATCATTGAGATCAGTCTTTTTCAATCTTTTCACTGTTGAGAATCTTACAGCACATGAATATAAATATGTTATAACTTAAAAAAACATGAAAGAAATGTATCCTTAGTATTGTCACTAATGCCATCATATCATATGAACAATAATTGTCTAATACAATTGCTATTTTTAATGTACATCTCTATTTTAGAGGAGTCAATGTGAAATATTTTCAATATCGCTAGGAGCCATGATTTTAATGACGGAAAATTTAACAAACAAATGGAATACTTATAAAAAATGCTTTTCTAGCTAATCCAATGAACATGGCCAAACAATGTATGTTTTCATCGAAACATAATAACTATGAATATTACTATGCTCAAGGTTGCAGAATAAAGCAATCATGTGTCAAATGACTACATGACAATGAGGCTTCATCATATAATTGAGGATTACCTCAAATAAAAGTGACCTAATTTTAACATCATTATTGAAAATTTTGTAATAAATTTCAACCAAGAAACATAAAGTTTGATCGAACTGGAAATGCCTATGCCAACCATTATTCAACTTAAATAATTTTGGAAACGAACCTTTTAACTAGTATATTGACACTACAGTCGATTATAATTTTGGCCACAAATATTAGGTAAAAAAACATTTCAGCCATATTTTCGACCCTCATCTTAATCTTAACCTTAACTAACATTTTGACCCCAAAATCATTTCAACCTAATTCTAGACTTGTTTTTTTACTACTATTATAAATATAGGTCGAAAATGTGGTCAAATAATCACAACGATTTCTTATTTTTGAGTGAACGAACGAGTCAACCAATGCAACTAAGAATCACAGTGTTTGTTTTTGTAGCATCTTTCCTTCTTATAATTATTCAGGGACAAGATAATAACATTGGTCTTTCCCGCCTGATTCAATGAGTCAACTGACGGAGGGATGCTATCTCATATTGCTTCTTCTAGGGTAAATAACTCAATAATGAATAGGAAAGGATTTTGCAAAAAAATCAACCAAGAAACATAAACTTTGACCTAACTGGCAATGCCTATGCCGGCCATTATTTCAACTTAAATAATTCTGGAAAATAACCTTTAAACTAGTATTTTGACACTACCATTGATTATAATTTCGACTACAAATATTAGGGAAAAAAAATCGGCCATATTTTCAACCCTCGTCTTAAGACTAACATTGACTAACATTTTGACCCAAAAATCATTTCAACCTAATTTTAGACTTGTTTCTTTACTACTATTATAAATATAGGTCGAAAATGTGGTCAAATAATCCTTTGATGTACCTTTTTATAAGGTATTTCAATGGGTATTTTAGGCATTGAAAAAAGTTAATTTTTTATGTGATTGAGTCGGAAACAAAACTTAAATTTAAGTCTTATGGTTGTAGTGGGTGAAATAAGGAATATGCAAGACCATGGTGGAAGCTATTGATGCTTTAAAATTATGGAAACAAATCTCTACATTGCCATTTCAATTAAAACATCTTTCATTAGTAAGGTAATTAGGGTAATTAATGGAGTGAAATTTTTTGTGTAGTCTCCTACAAATCTTGTGTATTAACTATAAAACCCAATAACCCACATAATAGTGTGATGTTTTTGGGATAATCATTAATTGCTACAATTTTCTTTAGGTCTACTTTGATTCCTTATGCAAATACAATGTGTTGAAGAAATTCTATTTCCCTTCATCTAAAATTGTATTTGCACTTGTTTGTGTATAACTTATTTCCTCATTGAAACTTTAGTATTATTTCTACATGTTTAAGAGGAAACTCTAATTTTCACTATAGACTAACATGTCGTCAATGAACACTAGTGCAAACTTTTGCAATTATGATTGAAATAGGTCGTTACTATTACCACTTGGAAAGTGGTTGTAAAATATGACACCATGAAAGACAACATCACTCATATAATCCTTCGTGGGTGTAAAAGGTTGCCCTGTATCCTTATGTGATAGTACCCATATCTTGGGTTGAGAATGGAGAAATATTTTGGCTCGTGAAGTTCATCCAAGAATTCATCTACAAATAGGACATGAAACTTGTCTTTAATGGTTATTAAATTTAATTATCTATTGTTAATGCATAGTTTGTAAAAATTGTATTTTTTTCGTACGAGTATGATTGGTGTTAATTATATACTCTTGCTTCATGTTATTATTATGTTGTATAATAATTCTTTAGCCAAATATTCAATCTCATAATTTCGTTTTTAAGAATGTCTATAATTTTTTTTCTTTTATCAGTGTTGATCATAGGATTAAGTGCTAGAAATTGTATCTAAATCATCCCAAGGGGGTCAATGGTGTATATATTTAAAAATGGTATTTTACTTTCCATGTACTTTTTGCAACTCTTTTGGACCTTCTTTATCAAGAGCCCCCCTTCATTGCATGGAAATGAAAGACATAACATTGGGCTCTTTCTTAATAATTTTCTACTTTTTGTTGAACAAAACTATTTTTATAGGAGGACCCTTGATTTCAAATTAAAAATATCCCATCCATTTTCATATAACCTTAGGAATTCCTCGATCACAATGTTAGGAGGGAATGCCATTACTAACAATTGGTTGATGAAAAATGTGGGGTGCACTTGGTTATGCCAAGCTAGTGCTCATGAGGAAATAGGTGGAAGGGGAGGCCAAGACGTTCTACATGCTCCCAGTAAATAACAAACTCATGAGCTTGACATGTTGTAACATCCCTTAGGGTGCTCATAGTATAAGACCTCTTTGCACCATTATTTCTCTCGAAGTGTTTCAATGAATGATGATTAACAAAAGGATTGTTCAAGACAGAAGCATGATATTTTGTAGTAATAAATTGTTGCTCATGTGGAGTGGAATTGTAAGAAGAGGTAGGATTTTCTTACTCTGCCCTATTTGAAATGGCCAGATGCATGGTTTTCCTATTTTTTCTTCCACCATTATTGACGGACTACCTATAACATGGTTGGACTTGGTACTTCTGATCTCACTGAATTTCTTTATTTGGCATATGCAAAAGTCGAATCTGAAGAGACATCATGGTTCAGGTGGATAATGGTGGCCACCCACCTGTTCCACCGAGTTAATAATGGATCTCCATCTTATTAGAAATTTTCTATGTTTTTTTGGGTCCCAAATTTCCATGGTCGTTTTGAGGTCCAAAACAATGTTTTTTGGTTAATTAGGGGGACAGGGGTTGTTGTGGCATTCCTTATACTTGGCCAAATGTTGTAATCTTGAGTTAGTTCTTTCCAACAATCTATTTTTTTCCCTCAAATGAAGATCGTATGCAAAAGTTGCGCCCTTGGGAAGTTGACGTATCAACTAGCCACCTCGAGGCCCAAAAATTGTTTTGTAGCTTCATCTCCTAGGGTTAGGATTTTGGAAGTTTAGGGTTTTGGGCTCTTTATGATTACAATAAGAGTCCATTTTTGGTATCTTTGTAATCAGTGCTTGTGAATGAGGGTGGAGAACACATATCTCTTTATATATAAGCCACCACCATAGTTTGTATTGCTTTATAGTTTACAACATTTTTCCATTCCATTCTTTAATAGAATTTGGGTTTTACTATACTATTGTACTTTCTGCAAATTTGTTCTGTGAGTGTCCATTTTATATTGTTTCCTTCATTTTGTTCTCCAAATAATCAAGGTTAGTGGTATCATAGCAATTTGCTCTTGTTATTTCTAAGTTCGTCTCCCCAACAAGACCCACAAATAGAGAGATGGGTCTCGAACTAGTTTAGGTTGGGGATAACAACTCGTGTTGACCCAAAAAGCCTCACATGGCGGTAGAAGACAAGAGAGATGACAGAGAAAGATATCTTATTAAGTTGTTGCTCGAGAATCCCTCGCGTGAAAAAAGGAATGAGATGATAGATAATCTTGTCGAGAACCTTTGATAACTATTGATGGCGGTGGAGACACCTTCAATGAGAAACAATTTCAAAGGTGCAGCTCCCTTCAAGGTATGAGTTGACTTTCGCATTCCCTTATTTGAAGTCTATATAGATGCATACAATTTGGAGAATGGTTAAATATGTTAGAGGGTTACTACTTTGTTAAAAAAAATAGACAGTGAAAACATCACCTTCACACTCCTTAAGTCCCTCCCCCATGTCAAATATTGGTGGGGCAGTTACTATGAGACACATGAAGGAGATGAGTCTGAAATATACAAGACACAACCCACTTGGACAACTTTTGTCCATTATGTTAAGGAGGAATTATACAATGTTGCAAACTATGATGACCAGTACATAAGATGAACAACTTTGCACCAAGATAAAGACTAGATGGTGTCGAAGTTCACCGATATATTCCATACATTGTGCTCAAATATGGGTATGACAGAATCTGAAGGGAACTTACTCCTAAAGTACCACATTAGCTTGCTTAGGTACGCCCAAACAAAGATGGGTTTCCTGGACATTTCCTCTCTAGGAATTAATTATTTGTATGATGTCAAGATCGAGCAAACGTTTAAGCAAAAGAATAATAGGGATTTTGGGTTTGGAAATCAACTACATCAAAATCCTAGTAAATGAAACCCTAACTCATAGAACAAAGGACAAAGTTAGGATGGCCAAAGTCATGGAAACCAAACCAAGTCGCAGGTAAAGAAGGGTAATGGGAAATTGAAGGGGGACATTGGCAAGTGCTGTGAGTTCCACAAAATCCCTTGGAACAACATTGTTGAATGTCGCTAAAAAAATCATTATTACATGGGATGAAATCCTTAGATATGAACTCTGGATAGAACTCTAATTTAGAGAAAAATAATGGAAACAAGATCGTTGATGTGGAATCTAATGCCACCATTGCAACCACAAACATCCAACCAGAATATTTGGAGGATCTAGAGGAAGGGGATCACATATTCTATTCACAACAATGGTTGAAGGGGAATCCACTACATTTCATTGTTGACAATAGTATCCAAAAGAACTCAATCTCGGTCGAGGTCATCAAGATATTTAATCTATCGACCATGCCACACCCCCAACCATACACCATCAGTTGGTTGAGCCATGGAAAAGAAATCCATGTCAGTCAACAATGTTGCCTATCCTATGGGATCAAACCCTTCAAAGGTGAGGTGACGTTGGAGGTTTCCCCACTTGAGGTTGGTAATGTTATTTTAGGACAACCATGTATGTGCAAACATCATGTTGTTTATGAGTCCAGGGCCTATAGTTTCATTGTAACATTGGAAGGCCAAATCTACAGGATACCCGAGGTAGTCCCAATTACTACAATTTCCTTTATCTTAGCAAAGAAATGTCGGAAGTTCATCTCTCATATCGATAAATTTTTCCTCTTCATGCTTTAGTTTGAAAGTGGATGAAAGGTCATTGCAACTTCCTGAGCCTTAGTGAAAGGTTTCTATAAACAACATAAGCACATGGATAAGATTATAGAAGAATAGAGAGACATATTTACCTCACATAAAGGGTAGCCTCTACATTGCTAAGTTAAACATTCAATTGAATTGGTACCTAGCATTGTTTTACCTAATGGTCTAGTATATAGATGCTATATGTTGGAGAATGAGAAAATAAAGCATCATATTCAGCATCTCATCCAAAAAGGCCACATTCAACTAAGGTTCTCACTTTTTGGGATCCCAATTATGTTGGTGCAAAAGAAGGATGGGACATGGTAACTCTATATTGATTATATAGCCCTAAACAAAAGCGCCATCAAGAATCGATACATAATACCCTAGATTGAATATATTCTTGATCAAATTAAGGGTGCCAATCTCTTTAGTAAGATTGATTTTAAATCAAGTTACCACTAGGTCCTAATTCAAGAGGTCAGTGTATGGAAGGCAACCTTGAAGTCTAAAGAAGGAATTTTTAAGTGGTTGGTCACGCCTTTTGGATTAACTAATGCCACACCAACATTTATGAGAATGATGGATGATATATTGCACCCATTCACAATCTCTTTTGTGGTCATATATTTGGACGACATCCTTATCTTCGACAGAACTTGGGTGGAACACTTGCAACACATTCGACATATCCATAGTACCTTGTGCCAACACAATATATATGCCAATTTAGAGAAATTCTCATTCAGAATGGATATAATCAAATACTTGGGATACGTTGTGGATGGACATGGGGTGAATGTGGACCTAACAAATATCCAAATAATTCACGATTGGTCAGCCGTGATAACTCTAACAAATCTCTACATCTTCTTCTTCCTCGCCAAATTTTACCACAAGCTTGTGTTGGGGTTCTCTCATACTGCTTGTCCCTTAAGCCAAGTGACCAAGTGTGGAGAAAAATCCAAGTTTACTTGGGGTTCATCACAACAAAATTCCTTTCATGTAATATCCCTGATCTGATATTCAGATCAGAATATTAACTTTCTGCAAATTAGCTTAATGTTTTAAAATAAAACTTGCAAACAACCAATCGAATTTTGGAAGCTAAGCGGATAAGGGAAAAATGAGTGATACTTTTGGTCACGGGGCAGTGGAAAGAGGGAAGCAATCAAGGAAATAATAGGACTGATAGAGTGTCTTCCCTAAAAAAATTATATCAGGGACCATTGAGGTTTCGGAGTCCGCTCCATGGAAACCTACTTCCATGCTGCTAGGTCACCTAACAGTGAAACTATGAAGCACTTTTCTCATATCCACAACCAGAGGATTTGGAGAAATGATTTGGATTATTAATAAAGTTATTATACATTTATATAAAGGTATGTTCAAGTTTTAAACAAGTCTGGACAGTCACAAAGCAGATTAAGGGTTACTCAGCATATATAGACTAGTATGGGTGAGGTAATTAAATGGAGAATGGATATGGGTGTTTCTGAGATTATAGAGGTTAAGTATCATGTAATAAAATTCATTCAACAGTAATATATCATTCCAAAAAGTTACAAAGATATCTGAGCAAGTATTATAGCACAACTAGTAAAATGACAATCCAGGACTGCTTAGCTAGCTCAACTTTTGGACTCCCAAACAATAATAAAATGCAGTATAATTTCTTAAAAAGAGGTTGTATCATGTCATGTGATATATTATATAACTACAGTAACTGTAATTACTTCATTTGGACTTTTAAAAATTGACTTGTGAATCATTCATTGAAAGCTAGTCAAATTCTAGCTAAATCTAGAAGGGGTGCATAAATTGGAGAAGAAATCAGGGTTCTGTAATTTTTATTGAAGTGAATTATATCAAAAAATTACATACTCTGTTATTACATCATATATAGGCCAATATTCCTCTCGGATGATTATGGAAGAATCTCTCCTCTTGCATATAGGAAACTAGTTGTAGAATAGAAGAATGAGGGAGGATTTGATCTTTGAACTTGGTGATGATGATTATGAACTTTATATTCAAAATGATAAGCTTCAGGAATATTTTATTACATCATAAACATGCCTAAATACCTCTCAAAGCATCATGTAAAAATCTATCTGCTTCTACACCAAAAACTAGCTCTAGAAATCCACAGGAAGCTTGGAGATTCGATCTCTGGAATGGATGATGATTTTTCTGATCTTCAAATTCGACTTTATCAGCTAAAATACCTGCAAATAAAATAAGTGACAATGGTTGAATGCCATTATCCTCTCACAGAAAGCTGGGGCACATCTCTCATGCTTGACTAGGGGCACATCTCCCAATTCGTAAATGCACAAATGCATTCATAAAATTTCTCAAACTAGCAAAAGATGTGAAAGGGAGTTGGAATACTTCTTTTATAGAATTAATGTTGACCTGTTGATCAAGTTACTTGGATTGGTGACCTGTGAGAATAGGTCACCCATGAGTGGAGATACTTTCCTTGCTTTGCTTTCCTTTGGCTTTCCTTCTTTTTCCTCTTTTTCTGACTTTCCTTCTTTTCTGAACTTTCCTGCTTTTCCTGTTTTATCCTGCTTTCTGGATTTATGCTTCTTTTCCTGAAATATTCCTCTTTTCTCATTTTTGGCATCATTTTTGGACTCTAGTGCTTACTTGACTTCTACTCTAAGTAATTCCTCCAACCTTATCCACTAATTCGAATTGGTGGGCCAATTTCTCCATTTATTCAGCATAACAAATAAAAATGTTAATTGCACCAATAATATTAAATGCTCCATAATTATTTATTCCAGGTGGGTAGCAACTATGGATAAATTTAAATGCACACTCTTAATTAATTAATTGCCTCGTCTTAACCCCTCATCAATTATTTAATTCAATTTGTCACTAGGATCCATGGGATTCGATTTTATTCATGGTGTTGTCAAAATGGGAACATGACATTTTAGGATCTTAAACAACACCTCTACTTTGCACCAGTCCTCACTCTGCACTAGTCCTCACTCTACCACAACAACCTTTTGAGATTGAGAAAATGCCTTTGAATTTGCTATTGGTGTAGTCCTCACTCGACATGGACATCCGATGGGCTATAATAGTGAGACACTCTATGATTATGTTTGTAGGTATCTTGGCTGTGAGAAGGAGATGTACTCCATTGTGCAAGATTATCGTTAATGGAAACTTTACATTCCAGGGAAGGAGACCATCATCTACATTGATCACAAGTCCCTGCAGTTCATCCAAACACAGGGAAAATTATAGAATGAATGTCATCATACATTGTTCACATGCCTACAACAGTTCCACTTGAACATCATAATAAGAAGTATAGCACAAATCACGTCACAGAATTCCTCGACCGACCTCTACTTGTTGCATTAACTATAATGCTCAACTCTTCTGGACATGAGACATCCAGGTGGCCCAAATTGTACGATAGTGACCCTAACTTTGTTATTTCTTATCATACATTTCAAGCAGGAAGATCATTCTCAACTTTAATCTCCAGCGTGATATTTTGTGCCACCTCTGTGATCCTTCAATAAATCACAATAAGTTGATTTAGGAGGGACATCACAGTCAAGTGGCAAGGCACTTTGACTGAAGACAAGACAATCGTAGTGTTGTAGAATTTCTTTTATTGCATGAAGCTCAAACAATACATTGGGAGGTACATATGATCATGCATCACCTATGTCATTCCCAAAAATACCATCAAGAAGCAAGGAATCTACACCCTATTGTTAAAAAATAAATCCTATGAATAGGGCAATATCACCAACATATTGAAACAAAGGATGTTGACTTAATTGATTGTGTCTGCAAACATATTTAGACTCTTACACATTGATCACAAGACCCTATAGTTCATGCAGACACAGGGAAAATTATATAACATATGCCATCATAATTTTTTCACATACCTACAATAGTTCCACCTGAACAACAATATAAGAATGATAGCCCAATCACATCACAGACTTCCTCAGCCGACCTTTAGTTATTGCGCTAACTACAATGCTCTACTCTTGTGGATATGAGACATCCAGGTGGCCCAAATTGTATGATAGTGACCCTAACTTTGTTATTTCCTATCATACATTTCAAGCAGGAGGATCGTTCTCAAACTTTCATCACCAGGGTGAAATTTTATGACATCTTGACCACATTTGTGTTCCTTCAAGTGATCACAATAAGTTGATTTGGGAGGCACATTAAAGATGAGTGGCGGGGCATGTTGACATAGAGAAGAGAATCATAATGTTGTAAAAGTACTTTTATTTTCTGAAGCTCAAAAAATACATTGGGAGGTACATCTGGTCATGCATCGCCTGTTTCATTGCCACACCTACCATCAAGAAGCAAGGAATCTACACCTTGTTGTTCAGAAATAAATCCTATTAATAGGAAAAGATCACAAATGTACTGAAACAAAGGAGATTGACTTAATTGATTGTGCCTACAAGCATATTTAGACACTTACACATGCATAATACCATATACAAATTTCAATAAACAAATCTAACTACAAGAGAGATTAAGGAGACAAGAGGTGTGTACCTTTTTAGAAGGTTGTCCTAGCTGCTCCTTCGTAATTCTCTCGATCTTCTTCTTGGTACTAATGTTCACCTGAAAAACCAACAACCACCTTTTCTCAAGTCAATTTGACACTTTATAAAGAATGTAAATGGAATGAAAATGAATGGTATATTAACTAACTAATCAAAATTACGATAAGTGACAACCACTTTATGTCAAACAACAAATTACAAGAACATTGAACTGGGGGAGGGAAAGTTGTCAAATCTCGATTATAAAAGTGAAATAAGTACATGTTTACCTTCTCACTACTTGGCACCTTATCGAACATGAATATCTTATTCTCTGTACTCGTGCATTATGAGGATCCCACTTTGGTCCATTAGGTGTATGTGAGGGGTGAAGTAACTTAAGGGTGATACTTCAATATTAATGGATACAAGGGTTCAACAACAAGGATTACTGATGGAAATGGATGAAGGGTGTGTGAGTGATTAATCCAACATAAATTTGGATGTCCAGGGTCCCCTTCCTTATCCATTTCACTTCATTTTAATGTGAGGAGGAAATAGTTGTAAATGGTTACTAGGTAGTTGAGGAGTTTAAAACAGGAAAATTGGTTTGTAAAACTTCCTTAGCTCCCTTGTTTTGAATTTTTATATTTATTTATGAAAATATGGAGAATTCATGCTCAAACCACATGAAACATGTGAATGATTCACTTCTTGTCAATGTGCAAGATGCAAATTATTAGTTTCTTATCCATTTGCTCCTAATGAACTAGCAAGGTGTGAATGGTTCACTCCCAATGATCTAGCAGGGTGTGAATTTGCCTTAATTTAGGTTTACAACTCTCAGAATTGACTTGACTAAGGTTAGGATTACATTTTCTAGGATCAAGGCCATCAATAGGGGTCCAATCATAGGTTGTTCCATCCATGAGTGTCTTTTTTGTGAGAGAACAGTGACACTCTTGAGTGTCACCTTTTAAATTGTTGTCACGAAAAAATAAGTGTCGATTTGAGCTATAACAGATGCTCCCTCATATGTGAGGATAGAATATAACATGATGGCCGAAATACACTAAATTAAGTGGTGGAATGGGATGCAGAGTAAATAAGGCTGAAATTCCAAGACTCTTAGTTTTGCAAAGTACGAACAATCGAGAGATAGGTGTCAAACATTATTTTCCCTGAGATGGACATATCCATGCTCAAAACAATAAAACATGCCTGCAAAATAGTCTACAATGCATATCTATGACATGTATGAATGACGTAGTGATCATGGCCACGAAATAATACATAATAGATGCATGTGATATATAAGTGGGTCATGGCCACGAAGATGATACATATATAGAGGATCCATGCCAATCAAAAGATCATAGCCACAGATTGATACACAGTTGATCTATGTTAATATGGAGATCATAGCCATGAATAGATACACATTGGATCTATGTCTCATGCATCAGGAGAACAATATGTAACTTAGTTGAGTAATTGTTCTCCTAATGGTACTAGTGCCATATGAGGTGTGGTACCGTGTTGCACAAATTGGGCAAATAACAAAATGTGAGGATGTTGTTGTTGCCCAAGGTGTTCTATCCAAACCGTTGAGAGGTAAGAATCCTACCGATTTGAATATATGAGATGAATTCTAACATGGAGGATACAACTTGATTACCAATCATTTATGTATATTGTTAACAAACATAAGGAAACCCACCAATGATGATGATGATCACCAACATAGTTAGTACATTCTAGCAAGTGTGAATAGATGTCTTGGTGTCAAACACTTTTAGAATCTATTAGGTAGGATACATAGGTGTATTTATACTACCCAATAGAGAGGGAACCTTCCACTAATGACTGGAAGGCCCAAGGTTATATAGAGACTCTATATCTATTTCCCAAAGCATGATGATTTGAATTCCATGGGAACAAACCCATTGTAGGGGAGGCATCAAGTCATCCCCACTCATCCAACATGAGGAAATATCAGTGACCAATTTTATTTGGGAAGTAAATAGGAAAAAAATTTGCAAAACAAATCACCGAGTACATCTCCTACATGCACTGGATGTAAATAGCACATGGAAGAGACCCCATGAGAAATGACGGATAATGAAAGTTATTTACAAAGGTGAGGACTTCCACTAATGATGGAAATGGAATCAAAGGTACAACATGAATCCCAAAATGTGAATAGATTTCTTGACGTATAACATCATGGGAAACGACTCAATCAACGATCAATGATTAATTATCATATGTTGACTGCAAGGTTACTTATCCATGATGTAAATAGGGATAAGGCGTTACGACTATAGGTTAATGCCTTAGAGCAGATGAGTTGTCATTGATGAGTCACAATATGCTAGTAAGAATTCGATGGGTACCTTCCACACAAGCACGAGTCTAACACCCATTTCAATCATACACCATGATAATAGACTGACACCAAGGAGTGGCTGACACATGAGGTCAAGGCAACTACAAAATGGATGACACGGGTTATATCCTTGAATAGTGAGATAGACACATTAGTGACTTGGGTGGATTTTTACACAAAGGGACCAATGATACAAATCTGTAATGTAGGAGACATTGGGTGATTCTCCATATGATTAGAAGAGTAACCAATCAGAGGAGTAATTAACTCTGAGATCAAGGTTTAAAGGCTAATGCAAAAAATCTAGAACCCAATTTGATGAGATATTTGGGACTAGTGTTATGTTCAAGGATGAATTGAGTTGTTAGCACAATATAATAGACACTTGATATCTTTCCCCCCTCTCTCTCTTTTATAAGATTTGATTTTTAGTGTCTTTTTGATATTATAAAGCATAAAAAAAGAATTAAATAATGCTATAGTATATGGATAAGATGAGCGTCGCATGGCATGTAATTAAGTTCCAACCGCATAGAACATACCTATGCAAAAAACACAAAAAAACAATGTGCAAGATGTGGACGCTCTTGAAGCATGTCTTCTTTGGTTAGGGTAGAAAAATGTTACTACAATAAGTATCAAAGGTGAGTGGGCTTAATAGAATGCATTGGTGGTAAGTAGCTAATGGAAAAAACTAGCAGGCATTATACTCACAAGTGTAAGAAGTTGTATGCAAATGCAATATCAAAAAATACGAAAGGTTTGAGAGTCCCCTGGCCAATGACTAGAATAAATGTTAGAGGGTCATGAGGTTTCATATTGATGACATAGCGGGGCTATTTGGGGGCTCTTGATCCTAACACAAACTTATACATAAGAACAAGAAGACATCAAGGTTCTAACTAAGGTGCCCATGAGGTTGTAATCTCTAACATGGAGAATTACGACTTTTCTGAGAACATAAGGCTAATGTTGCAATTTCATATATTGTGATCCTAAGGTGTGATATAATGGCAGGATTGATGCAAATTATGCATTATGGATATGACATACCCTATATGTCAGTTTAGGGAGATAAACCTTTTGATCGGACCACTAAATGGACAAAATGAGATTTGTTCTTGTTCTTCTGTCCAAATTACTCAAACACTAGAAAACATGCCATTAATATTAATTAACATTTGTCAAACCTGAGTTAAAATTGTGCAAAAGAAATTGAGAATTTTGATTTGTTATATTTCATTTTTTTGTAATTTTGAAATATTTGAAAAATGAAGTGAAAATATATTTTTTGTATGATCCCAATGACAAATTTTGGCCATGATGCAAATATTGGACTAGTGTGTCTTGCTGGTCACCCATATTTGCGACAACATAAGCCCCAAGAGGGGGACAGATTAGAGGCTACCTTAGTTTTTGTTGAGGAGAATATTCAAGGACTTACCAATGGTATCCCTGCTTGCTATATTGATCACCTACCAAAGGGTATGCAACAACAGGTGGTAGGGGTTATTGCCCGATGAATCACGTTAATCATGCGAGTGGCTACATGTGTCTTAAATTATAGGAAGTCAATGCAATGATAGGATTGATTCGATCCTTCTCTCTTTTTGTACTTAAAGTCCACGCTGTGGAACTTTTGTATTTGTCCAATATTCATGAATTATTGAGGATGAGGGGTTCCTATTTACATGGAACTTTTGTATTTGTCCAATATCCATGAATCATTGAGGATGAGGGGTTCCTATTTACATGGAACTTTTGTATTTGTCCAATATTCATGAATCATTGAGGATGAGGGGTTCCTATTTACATGTTATGACTCATATTTTTTTGTACTTCATTACTCCACTTTTATATTAATGATAGACTCCCTTTATTGGCCTATTTACAATGTGTACATACTCTTTATGTTTCTTTCAATTATGTGCCAAATGTATATCTAATACGTAGTTAACTAATGTATTATAAATTAATTTGATATTCTTGGCACATGAATATATGTAATGAATTCAAAATTTCGTTCAAGAAGATGCACCCTCATAAATTTGCATTGTAATGTAGGATGACGAACAAAGTAAACACAATATAAGTGCGACACAACCAAATGTGAGCCAAGGTGGATGGTTAAATATTGGATGCCAAGATATATTGCCTCGAACGGTAACTCGATCATACCATCATATTCAATTATGTCATTAGTAACTGTACCCAGACACACTCCACCGTAACTAACAAACTAGCTTGCAGGATCATAAATTACCTAAGTTGTGGAAGATAAGTATTGAGTGTGATGAAAGGATCCATCAGAATATCCCACAAACATCAAAGCAAAATCAACTTAAGTTATTCATAATGCAATGAGTACAAACATATTCTGCCCAAAACCATCAGTTTTTGCATAATACCTCTTCATATATAGCCCATTTCTTAGGCCTAGAATGTTCCCCTCAAAATATTTCAGCTCATAAGCTCCCTTATTTAACACTCATTTTATGATGTAAGGACCAAGCCACATTGAATTGAATTTAGGCCTTAGATCATCATGTTGTTGGTCATAGACAAGCACCATATTCCTTTAGATAAAATACAAGGATGGACAGATTTGTCGTACTAAGCCTTAACACTTTTCTTGTGTGATTTGTTAGTAGTATTTGCATCCCTTCTATGCTCATCCAATTGTTCCAAGTATACTAACTTCTCTTCTATTTGGGTGGTATTTTCTAAGAGATCTAGCTTCAAAGATGGGATTCCACACTCAATGGGTAGAACAACCTCTACTCCATGTACAAGTTTGAAAATAGTAAAGCTTGTCGTAGTTTTGGTGGAGGTTTGATATTCCCACAAAGCTAGGTAAAGCATTATATGTCAATTGTTTCTATTCCTACTCATCATCCTTTGGAGCATGGATTTTAAGGACATATTGACTCCCTATACTTGACCATTAGCTTGAGGGTAGAAAGGTGAGGAGAAATTGTGTCAAAAACCAAGTTTATAAACTAGCTTTGCTATCATTTTGTTTGAAAAGTGACTACCATTATCAATGACATCTCCCTGGGTATACGAAAATAAGTTATGATTTGATTAAACATAAAGTGTGTTGCAATTTCACCATCCCACTTGAAGGTAAACATGGCTTCAACCGATTTAGTAAAGTAATCAATAGCCACAATAATGTATTTATAGCCACTGGTTGATGCCAAGTTACAAGTTGTAAAATATATGCCCCAATTTGTGAAGGGACTAATGGTGATAAATGGGTAGAGTGGAACAGGATCTGCATGTATTTTCGTGGCAAATACCTGAACCAAGTCTATCAACTAGCTTTGTCATCATTTTGTTTAAAAAGTGACTTCCATTATCAGTGACAATCTTCCTGGGTATACCAAAACAAGTATGATTTGATTAAACAAAAAGTGTGTTCCAGATTCTCCATCCCACTCGAAGGTAAACATGGCTTCAACCCACTTAGTAAAGTCATTGAAAACCACAATAATGTGTTTATGACCACTGGTTGATGCTAGATTACAAGTTGTAAATTATATTATTTATTTTGTGAAGGGACCAATGGTGATAAATGGGTAAAGAGGAGCAAGATGATCGTGCATTTTTGTGGTAAAGAGAAGAGAGGGATGCCATTTCTTAACTATTTCAACAATGTCTTTGAAAATTGAATTCCATAAATAACCCGCACACAAAATATTTTGGGATGTTGTAAGTATAGATAGATGACCACTATCATCTCCACCATGGCATTTGTTAAGAACTTATTATGCCTCCTCATGATTTAAAAAATGTCTTAGGATTATATTGATCCCTTTAGGATACAACATGTCAACCAATAATGACATAGTGTCTTTCTTGGTGAGGATTTTACGTCTTTCCTCACAAGAAGATTGAGTAGGGTCCCTTTGTGTTTGTAGGTAAATAAATATGTTTCCATGCCAAGGGTCTTCCAAGATGATGAGGAAAATATGTTCATTAGGCAATGACTCATTTTCCACTGTCCTCTCATCATCTTGGGGAAGTTTTGACATTATATCGACGAAATCTAAGGAATTTTTAGATTTGGATAACACAAAATGTAGGTGAAAGTTTTGAATAATAACAATACATTTCTTATACCTGTCACCAACAATCCATTGAGACAAGATATGGTGAAATGGATTGACATATGCAATGATAATTGTTCTTATAAGGATGATGTACTCCCTAAACTTTTGAACCGCATGAATTACAACTCATGCCAACTTCTCAACATGAGAATATCTTAGTTTAGGACCTGTCAAGTTCTTACTTAAGTAGTAAATTACATGTTCTTGGTGGGAATCATCTTCTTCGACTAGGACCATTCCTACCAATGATTCAAATGGTGTTAAATATAAGAGGAAATCTCTGGTATAATATGGAGGACTCGAGAACGAGCAGACATCAAAGCCTTTTTCAATGTATCGAAATATTTTGAGCATTCTCATCCCATATAAATGGGATCCATTTCCTAAGCAAATGCATGAGACCTTTTTTTATTTCAACATAGTTGGTAATGAATTGTCGCAAGAAATTAGCCTTCCCTTTAAGAATTTGTAATTGATGCAAGTTACACAGGGGAAGAAATCGTATCATTGCCTCAACCTTCAATTATACCATCCTTAGAAACAATAAAATTGATTAATCGACTTGATACGACATATAAAATGCATTTATGAGGATTCAAAAGAATCCTATAGTAGCAACATCTATCAAAGATAGACCTAAGGTGCTTGGGGTGATCTACCTATTAATCTGTCACAGTAATCTAGGGACTAAAACATAGTCTCATAAGAGATTAATAACAATAAGGCATGAAAATGGTGTAATAGTGCTACAAAATGAGTAACCGCTCTATATAATCAGTAAGGAATGAGTAATACAATACAATGATCATGCTGTAAGCATGAATGACAAAGCAATTTGAATTCCCAAGGAGGTCATTCGAATTGAATGAGTGAGTCTAGCTTAACTGAATGTAAGCCACAGTCAACACTCAAGTTAACCACTGATCAAAACCCTAATTGACCCAACTAAGCCCTAACTGAAGTCAGAGTGCAAAAAATGACTGAGTCTAACTAAAAGTAGCTCAGACACATGTCACTGCAAGCTAACCAACAAGTGGTAGCGCATCAATGACTCCAATGAACCCCAATGAGGTTAACTGAAGTGTAACTGACCATCAGAAGTGGTTGGAGGCGCCCCTGTTGACTCCAGTTCATTAAATAATCAATTTAATGAAGGAAGGCACCTTCACTACTCTGTTTAACTTATTGTAACCATCAGTTAGCAATATGGGGCATTAATGACACTCAGATCACCCCCGGAGTGCTCTAGTTAGCCTCCCCGAATGTAGGAGAAGGCTAAGTTAGCCTCCTTGACTGAATGTAGGCGTGGGTGTGATCTTGTTGATGTCATCTAGTGCTCCTCTGATGTCAATTAAGTCAATAAAACTTAGGATAGTGGTTTAACTAGGCCAAATTGACCAAAATGAGTGTGTATGGTGGTAAATGTCTCCAACACCCCCCCTTAAGCTATACTCGGGAGGAGTAGAAAACATAAAATGCATAAGAATGCTAGGGCCCCAAAAACAAAGGCCATAGGTCACCCTGTACAATAAAGTAACGGCTTAATATAACCAAGGAAACAGGGAAAACCTCATGGGAAAAATACCCCCCCTCAAACTAAGCAGTAAATCAAGAATTGGTTCTTCTATGCAGCAACATCTTGAGACTGTGCATGTGAACCTCTGAATCCAAACTAAATGAATATGTCTGGAGGAATCTTCCACTTTGGAAGAATAACAATGCACTCAACTGAATCGGAAATATAAACAGATGCACGGTGAAAACTGGACCCATGTAGAGCAGCTGAAATCATCTGAAGAGAGAGCAAAGGTTCTTGAGGATGGAACACTCAAGAAACTAATATGTTGCAGTCTCGAACAGCAAACCATGAGTGGTAAAATCATCCCCAACTCTTAGGAGCAAGTGTCCAAGCGGATGCATAATGTCTTCCTCTTTACTAGTTCTGTGAGGAGATGAGCATGTGACCAAAGGTAGAGAAGCCCTGGGACTATGGAGAGCGAATGCTTGAGCTCCATAATCTGATATAGCTTCTGAAATAGCTAATGAATCACATAATAAAATGTTAGCAACCTCATATGAGGAAACTAACACCAAATCCCCATCAACAGTTTTGAAGAGAAAGTGCGGTACTTGATTTTTCACATCGGAATTGGTGAGAGCAGCTACAAGCATGACTAAAAGCTCTTGGATTTTAAAATATGAACCAAATAATATCAGATCAGAAATTAAATCAAATCCCCAACAACAATTTTGTAGGGGACTTGCGGTACTTGTTTCTTCACAAAATTAATGAGAACAGCTACAAGCAGTACTGAAAGCTTATGAACCTGAAATATTGAACCAAGAAATATCAGATCAGATCCAAATAATATCATATCAGATCCAATAAGGTTTATATTAGAACCAAAAGTATGGTCAACTGAGACGGTGGATGCACAGTTGTCTTTTTCTTCAAAATTCTGAATTTTGGTGCATGCAATCCTACAGGATTTTGCTGGAAGATCTAGATCATGGGAAGCAAATGTATCACTCTTATAATCTGATATTTCTTCCAAAATATCCAATTTTTTACATATTTTCACACCAGCAGCAACATTAGAGGGAGAAAAATCAAATTTTTCTTCACTTTCGAAAGCAATTACTGGCAAATTTTGCACAGAATTCAAAGGAAAATCACTGGTGAATGTTTGCATGGAAGTGCAGCAGTGTTTTTCTTCAATATCAGAGATTCAAATGTCTTCTTCTATTTCAGAAATATGAGGAGATGAAATATCAGAGATCTCATGAACTTCCAGAGCATCAGGAGAAGGAGTCACTACATGGAGATTGTCTTCAATTCGAATTGACTGTGTAGAAGATTCTACTTCTTATTCATCTTGAACAACTTCATCAGAGAGAGTAGAGGCTGAGAATTTTGAGTAAAGAACTATTGTGGTGCTGGATGTGATCTCCAAAGTGCTATTATGATCCTCATTATGCTTACCAAAGGTTCTATCCAATTTTTTCCAGAGATCCTTTGGGTATTCAGCAGAACCAATAAGGTAGCGCAAGTTAGGAGAAAGGGCCAGACATATTGCTCCAAAAGCTCTATCACTGTCATTTAGCCATTCATTCTCATTCTCATAAGACTCTTTTCCAAGTCCAATAGAAACCTCATAGAGACCTCGTCTCTTCATAGATGCAATCATCTTCAACTTCCATTCTAAATAGCTTGTGAATGGGGTGAGAAGAGGGACTGATGAGTCCATTCGAAGTTGTACCTATTAAAACCTACAAATCACAACAAAAGGGGCACCGTAAGGTCGAACAACCTACACATTTTAGGCTTTCATCACACCCAGCATAGTTGATCAAGAAAACCTGACCAACAATTCCTTTACTTGGGGTATTAAGTGGTAAGCCTTGGCTTCTGGTGCAGTGCTGGAATTTTGAGCTTCTGCTCAATTTTTCATGGAAGATTTGTCAAAAACCTTGTTTTTGAGAGATCTAAGCTTCGTCCTGTCATGAGCTTTGATACCATATTAACCTATCACAGTAATCTAGGGACTAAAACATAGTCTCATAAGAGATTAATAACAATAAGGCATGAAAATGGTGTAATAGTACTACAAAATGAGTAGTCGCTCTGTATAATCAATAAAGAATGAGTAATACAATACAATGATCATGTTGCAAGCATGAATGACAAAGCAATTCGAATTCCCAAGGAGTTCATTCGAATTGAATGAGTGAGTCTATCTTAACTGAATGTAAGCCACAGTCAACACTCAAGTTAACCACTGATCAAAACCCTAATTGACTCAATTGAGCCCTAACTGAAGCCGAAGTGCAATAAATGACTGAGTCTAACTGAAAGTAGCTCAGACACATGTCACTACAAGCTAACCAACAAGTGGTAGCGCATCAATGACTCCAATGAACCTCGATGAGGTTAACTGAAGTGTAATTGACCATCAGAAGTAGTTGGAGGCGCCCCTATTGACTCCAGTTCATTAAATAATCAATAAATAATCAATTTGATGAAGGAAGGTACCTTCACTGCTCTATTTAACTTATTGTAACCATCAGTTAGCATTATGGGGCATTAATGACACTCAAATCACCCCCAGAGTGCTCCAGTTAGCCTCCCCAAATGTAGGAGAAGGCTAAGTTATCCTCCTTGACTGAAGGTAGGCGTGGGTGTGATCTTCCTGATGTCATCTAGTGCTCCTATGATGTCAATTAAGTCAATGAAACTTAGGATAGTGGTTTAACTACGCCAAATTGACCAAAATGAGTGTGTATGGTGGTAAATGTCTCCAACACTACCCTCTTCCCATACTTTCCTATTTTGTCATCTAGATAGACCTATACAATTTTCTTGATGTCATAAAAAGCATAAGAGATAGCGCAATGAAAATTTTAACCATCATTTTTCAAATTGAACAACATCTTCCTATATGCATAGGTCACGCAAGGAAATATGAAAGTGGTTTTTTGTTGAACACCAAGTCATATTTGAATCTAATTGTACCCTAAAAAACCATCCATAAATGGGAAGATCTCATTACTAGCAAATTCATCAATGATTTGATCTATGAATGGGGTAGGATCATTATCCTTAGTACATGCTAAGTACAGGTTCTAAAAATCACTACAAACTATAATGTTCCCTTGTTTCTTATCCATGAGTACCAAATTGGATACCCACTCAGTTAGAGGATAGGATAAATGAAGTTTGCACGGAGAAGTTTAACTACCTATATTTTTATAGAAGCAACTTTCTTGGGGTCCACTCGTCTTAACTAATGTCAAACTTGTTTATAATCATGATATGTCTTAATCTAATATTCGACAATAGCTAGGTCTATACCTAGCATTTCTCATTTCTTTATAGGACCCAATGAAAATGTCTTTGTACTACTTGAATAACAAAGTATATATTTTTATTTCTTCTAGTGAGAAATCTGCACCAATAAAGACAGCTTTGACAACACCATGGGTCTTAGAGATATTGATGGGGATGGTTGGTGAAATATAGGCCATTTTCCTTCCACATAAACTTGTGATTTAGCAAGAGAGCTCCTATACCACTCCAATGGACTTGGTTTCATAGTTCCATTTTCATCACCTATCCTCATTATAAATAGGAAGAAATAATGCATGATGATGCATGTATCTCCAAGGTCTTTCTCCTAAAGTCATAGCCTCAATAATGGCATCATATGAAGGCATGGAAATGTCTAAGAGATCATGACATGGTAACGAACTAATGGCACAAATGGATATTGAATATTTATTACATACTTCCATTTGGATGGGATGACAATCATGTCTACATTCTTTAAAGGTATGGTTTGATAAGCTATCTTTGTTGCATACATGATTGGAACAACCTTCATACACCTAAGTTAGTTTTGGTACTATACATGAGTCTTCAAAAAAGGAGGTCATGAATTGAGACACTTTTCTTGCAGAAATAATAGTGACAGACGATACTGCATATATTGGTGTTGTATTGTCACTTAAGTTGGGTGGAGGTAAATTGAATGTTCTCATTAGAGTATGATACATTCCCACACCAATATTTTCACAATCCTTCCTATAATGGCTTACTAGGGGGGTATTTGTATCAAAGTTATGAGTGGAATCATTTCTATGGAACAATAATTGGTCAATGGTGACTATGCTGCCAATTATTTAAATTGAATGTCAACAACTGATTGTCCAAAGGATCCATGGACCCTATAGCCAAAATCAAGGTCTTCCATTGAGTAGGAAATGTTAAAGAACTGTAAATTTGGAAGATATTCTATTGTACTTTGATTGTATTCCTCCTTTAGAGATGTTATTCCTCGATTTAGAGATGTCCTTTATGTAAGTAGTCATGTAAAATTCACGAGGTAAAATATCCATTGTAAGTTGGGGAAATGGTACCCACAAAACTATTTTATAAATATTATTTTGAGTCTCCCTAGGTAGGTCAGCCCTAATTAGAGAACCTGGCCGACCTAGTTAGTTATTTGAGTCACTCACCTAATGAATATAAACAGGTGAGGTGCCTCTCTCATTTACACACACTTTCACTCAAGCATTGCACAAGAGAGAGAGAGAGAGAGAGAGGGGTAGTCTGCTGGGAAAAGGTAACCTCTATTATTGTTCTTGGGGTTTTACACTGTACTTCGTCGAATTACATATTGAGAAATTTTTGTTGGGTTTTCTCCCCCATGAGGGTTTCCCAGGATAAATCTTTGTGTTCATTTGTGTGGATGTGCCTGTCTTTCTTTTAGCGATCCATTGCTTATAGTTATGATGTTATGATGAAAAATGTTTTTAGATATTGTATAACCATTAAAATTATAACATGGTATCAGATCCATCCTGAAATAACTCTTTGTGCGTCTGAAACACTGCTACAACTACAACTACTAGAGATTAGGGTTTCGTTCTTGAAAACCCCTAGAAGGAAAAATATAGTCCTCTTGGAATTTTTGCTATAACTCAAGTTGGTGAAGGCTCAGGAGATTAAAGTTTGACATGCTGAAGAATAAATATTTATGTACCTTGTGTGTGAGTTTCAGCCTCAAATTCACTATAATTTAGGAGATATGATTCCTCTAAATCAGGGTTCCAACCTCTTATAGAATTCAACCATAAACAAGTGACCTAGGGAGAATTGCTATATATTGGGCAAGGAACATCCAAATCAAATCTCGCAAGATATTACAGATAGGGCACAAACTGTAGTTTCTATGGTGCAAGTTTTCGACCCTGAAGTTGAAACAGTGACACATGGAAGTTTGTACAAGTTCGCTATATTGAACCTACCTCATCAACATTAGTGAACCAATAATCTGTCTATATAAGGTAACATCCACTATCTCTAAAGAATCATAGGATAAACTAGAAGCCATTGGAGACAATGTCGAAGAATTAGAAGCAAATATTACAACCTTGAATAGTCTCCCATGTTCATGAGAATATTTTATTTAAGGGATTTGTTCTATAAGGAATCTCACCTATAGAGGAATGCACATAAGAAGAAGCTTGATTGATCGCAAAAGAAGAAGAGATGGATGAATATGACAATCAAGCCCTAACAACTCATGCAAAGGAGAAAAAGAACAAGAAGGAAGAACATTCTTGCAAGAATAAAAGGACTTCAGAAGAAGGACCTCTCACAGCTCAGATGTTTTGGTTGTGATAAAGGACGCCTTGTGGAAGAATGTCCCAAGAAGAAAGAATGGAAGGATGATTTGGTCAAGAAGTATAATTCAATCATATAGAATGATGTTTGGAGACCTAAAGGGAAGTTTTATATCATCTTCCAAGTAGATCTACAATATTAAGCATACAACAGATGGAAGTATCAAGATATACAAAGCAAGGTTTGTGGTTTATCTCAAAAAGAGGGGGTATATCTATTGATGTACATATAACTTCGGTGTATTCTTCTATGTATCTTATGTATTGTAACCCGATGTTTATTCTGGGATGTTTCTATTATGTATTTGAGTCATGTTGTCATGCCCTGATGTTCAAATCAGGAGGATTAATAATGTAAACAAGTCTTGTCAAGTCATTAGGTAAGTCCCCACAGTTTCGGGGCACTTGAGTTATTGTACACTAATTAAGGTGTAGGCTCGAGTAAGTAATTGTTGGTTGAGCCTACGTGTGAAAATGCACTTCAAGTGAATAGAAGAATATAAATAGAGAGTGAGAGTCTCTCTATTTATCACTTGCATAACACATCACTTGCTCTCTCAAGTGTGGCGCACTAGTGGAGAAGGAAATATACTGGGACTAGAAGACTACTGCTGTCGGGAGTGCATCTTATTGTTTTGGGGTCTTACATCTTGTGGCGATTCTATATTTGAGGAAGTTGCAGGGTTTTCTCCATTTATGGTTTCCCCGATCAAAACTCTTTGTGTCTCTTGTCTCTTGTGGTGTGCTTATGTTATTGTTGTGCTTGTTATTCTCTCAGTGAAAAGATCCTAACTTAATGCTAGCTTAAATGTTGAAAAACTAACATGGTATCAGAGCTAACCTGAGAAGAAGACATTGTGCAGCTGCAGAAGCTAGGGCTTCTTACTTTTTGAGTCTCTCTCCACAATTTATCAGCACAAGTATGCTAGGATGACTCTCCATTGAAGGGTGCATCTTTCTGTCGAAGCGGAATTCAATTTTGAGCATTTTCAGTTTTCGATGTGGAAATTAGGGCTTTCTACAGAAGAGGAATTTTTTAGTGATACCAGCATAGGATTGTTCTCCTCATAAAAACCGAAGTTTAGAGACCTATATCAAGAAATTTGGTTGGGTAAATCTCTGGGAAAGTCAAACCCTAGTTTGACCCCAAGCTAGAGAAACCCTAAATACTAAAACTGCTAATTTTTGGTACATTCGCTGTATTCTGAGATTGGCAAAGTTTCAGGAGATGAAAATTGAAAGGCCTGAAGATAAAATCATGATGAAGCCTGTGTCCAAAAAATAAAACTCAGATTCGTTGTATTCCAGGAGATATGATCTCTCCAAGTTAGGGTTCCAGCCTCTTCTAGAATTCATCCCTAAACAGGACATCTGGGGAGATATGCAATATCTTGGGCTACATAGGTTGAAATGGAATTTATGAAGATGTTCCAGAAAGGGCACGAAATTTAATTTCGGTGGTCCGAAGATCAGACTCAGAAGATGAACCAGTGACACGTGGCATGCCGTACAACTTCGTTGTTCTGAACAGTCCTGTAACAGGTCACCTTGGGAAAAGGATCATAAATCCCAAATGGTGAAACAAATTCTGATGAAACATATGGTGTTGGATCAGGTACATGTGCAGTTACCTCAGTGAGAAATTTCAGACACAGAGGAGCAGTAATTTCAGAGATATCGCAGAAACAGTAACAGACATGTTTGCAGAAGAAATTGGAAAATTAGGGCTTCCTGTTCCGGGAGCTTCCCTCCACTGTTTTCAGAAAAGGAGTACATTGGACAGCTCATTTGAAGAGATATATCTATTTGTCCAATCAGATCTTAAATATTCCAAGTTTTGAAAATTAGGGTTTCTGTGACAAACCCTAGATCAGCGAACTCCGGGACAAGGACGGACACCTCAAATCGGTAAGATCTAATCCTTTGCTATTTTCATTTGAGGTTCTCATTTCAATATGATATATCACATCAGCTTGGTGACAAGCTTGGGAAAGTTGACAACTTCCAAGCCTGAAAGTATATGATCTCTCTGAAGAAAATAGATTGGACACCTACATGAGTATAAAGGTTCCAGTTTCAGAGGGAGACAAGGTTAGAATCCTTTCACAAGAAGAACTTGGTCAAGGCCAAAGAAGACATCATGCTCATGCTGCAGAGGATAATGAACCATCCAAAAAGAGATCCAGATATGAAAGCGAAGATTCTTCAAGTAAGGATGAATATGTTCTAATATCAGCTCTCACAGGTAACATTACTCATGGAAGTGAGGATTGGCTTATAGACAGTGGGGATTCCAAACATATGACGGGATTCAGGGAGTCCTTTGTAAGACTGTCATAACATGAATCACCTCACAAGGTGAAACTAAGAGATGACTACCAATATCCAATAAAAGGTAGTGGGGAATCTTCATACAAGCTAGAATCTGGTAAGTCTCTAATAATGAAAGAAGTATTGTTTGTTCCAGGACTCAAGACGAACCTTCTCTCCATTTCAGCATTGATGCAAAAGGAATGAAGGTTGCATTCATAGATGGTCAATTCATCATGTGGCCAAAAGGAAAGACTATCGATGATTGGAAAATAAGAAGGAGGCTTGTACAAATTGAAGGGACATCCAGAACAAGCCTTGATCCATGACATAGTAGAGCCAAATGAGCTTTGGCATAGAAGGCTTGCACATGTGCATTACAGAGCACTACCTATTGCAAGCAAAGTTGTTCCAGAATTTCAAGCTATTTGAAGGGAAGAACAAAAATCAGAATATGACCTAAAGAAACCAGTTGAAGAATGTGAAGATCCAGAATGCAAAGACCATACAGTCATAAGAGTCTCTCAAATCAAAGAACAACTTGAAGCGATAAAAGAAAAAGTGAAGAATGCACAAGTGATGATGGCCACCTTGAATGGCCTCCCAGGATCGTGGAATTCATTCATTCAAGGAATGTGTTCCAAAAGGAAGTGATTACTTTCAGCAGACTCCGTGAAGAAGAAGAAGCTCGAATCATAAGAAAAGAAGAGAAGATGGGAGCAATTGAATATCAAGCTCTCACCTTCCAAAGAAGATCCCTCAAGCAATGAGGAATATGAAGAACCCAACTCTTGAAGAACTTCTTATCCTCCTTATCATCTGGATAAGAAACGATGCTACCATGAATGAAGAACACGATGAAGCTGAAGGCTCAAGAAGCAGTCTACCCATGAAACAAATAAAGATAAGTATTCAATTGTCATTTCATGATATTACTTTTTTATGCATTTGTTTATATTCAGTTGATGTATTATGCATGATAGGATGTTTGCATTAACGACAGTATGCTACTAATATGCATGTGATGGGAAGTAGATCATGGTGCTATACAAATTCTCCATTGCTACTTATCTAGAATGAAACCTCTTTGTTGACATATTGGATTAGTGCACAATCTCAATGTTGTCCTGGTAGAGATGGAAGGCATATAGAAAGTTTCAGTGAGATATGGATGAATGTTGTATTGGCTAAAGTAGTTGCATGATCATATATTTATGCATAAGTATTTTCTAGTATGAATATTCCTTATGAAATGTTCTAACCATACAAATGCATTTGACTTGTAGGAAAGCTCGCATACATAATCGCCTACAAGCAAAGAAGAATGAAGACTTGTTCCGAAGAGCAAGTGACGACATTTCAAAATGAAGAATAATATGATGAATGCAGTGACATCATTGATGCAGAACCTTCCAGCCATGAAGAAGTAACTAAGAAGAAATGGAAGACCAGTTCAAGAAGAATGATGTCAGGGCATAGTATCAATACATGAAGAGAAGTTCATAGTTCCATCGTGCAGTAGATGGAAACATCGTGGGATACAAAGCAATATTCGTAGCATGAGGCTTCTCACAAAATTAAGGCCTAGACTACGAAGAGACATTTGCAGCCAGTAAGAGTTGAAACACATACATGATGAGATTGATGAAGATCTTAACCTTTGCTACAAGGTTGAAGATGCAAGTCTATACACTAGATGGTCACATAGAATATTAGTAGCATAGGAAGCTACTTGTCACTCCGGTACAGAATTTTTTCAGTACATAGAGCACAGAAGACAGAGGGAGTATGATGCTTCACTTCAGAGGGAGTGACTACACAAGATCTAAGGTTCGACATGGTATGACAGGATGGGCAGATTAGTGATGACTCTAGGATTTACTGAGAGTAAAGCGGATTCCAACCTTTGCTTCAAGGTTGAAGACAGAAGACCAGTGATGCTCCTGTTATGTGTCGATGCACTATTGTTCTAGGCATGGAGGTGTGGCATAGTACAAATGGGATATTCCTTGGACAAGGGAAGTATGCAGTAGAGATCCTAAAGAGGTTTGGGATGATGGACTGCAAAGCTATGGCCACACATATAGCATCGAACCTAAAGATATTGAGTGATGCTTCATCAGAGTCGGTTGATGCTATGATGTATCGTCAGATGATTGGGTCATTAATGTACCTGACGAACACGAGACCAGACATTTGCTTTGCGGTGAACACCTTGAGCCAGTACCTGACAGATCCGAGAAGTGTTCACTTGACTGTTGCAAAGCATATTTTGAGATACCTGAAGGGTACAATTGATTATGGGCTCAAGTATGACGCGAATAAGAAGATTAACCTAGAAGGTTATGTTGATTCATATTGGGCAGGCAGTGCCATCGACAAGAAGAGTACTTCA